>JAMWET010005256.1:552500-567500 GCA_024036415.1 Prochilodus magdalenae | reverse complement strand
AAATGGCCCAAAACTGTTTGGAAAGATGTCTGGTTCCATTGACTTACATTACAGTAAGGTTTTTGGCCTCTCCTGTAAAGTTGCCATTTTGGACATACTTGTTTTTCTTTGGACAGCGACGATATACATGAGCTGATGTCCTCAAACCGTTTAACACAATTTAACACAAATTTGCTAAATATATTTCATGTATTTTGGTGTCATTTAGATTATTACTAATTATATAATAGTAAATACTAATATTTATGTATTTATTAATTTATTGATTGATTGAATAAAATAAATGTAGGTTCGTCCTGAGCATCTCATGTGGCTGCTCAGAATTGGACTTTATCTCGGGTGTCAGGTTTCGTTACTGGAAGGGGAAAAAGTTGTTGCCCTAACAAATAAATCATCATGCTTGCCTTGAAATGTGACACAGGCCTGTTTATTTATGTGTGTGCGGTTTGCACTGTGCTAACTGGTGCTAACTTGCTAGCAGGACAAACCTCATGACTCCAGTGAAAGGTTTCCTGGCTGATGAGCTTCGGTTAGATTAGTGAAGTTTGTAAATCAGATGTCTCGCTGAACTTCCCCTTTTAACTCATGCTCTGGTGTTGGTTTGTTGCAGTCCTCCCTGCAGCAGCAGGCTCCTCACGCCTTGACCTGCCTCCCTCTGCTCCTCCGCTGGTACCAGCGGGTGCAGGAACTCCCTGGTGTCCGCCGTTCTGCTGAGGATTGTGGGATGGCTCTGTTCAGGCCTCAGGTGTCCGGGCCCTGCTCCCCCCAACCCGAAGCTGCCCTGACCAGTGAAGCGGAACAGACTAACCCCAGGCCCCCACAGGAGCATTTTGTAGGAGGTCCCAGACCAACACTGACCAAACTCCAGGTAATTTTAAAATCTATCTGTTCACATGATGGAATTATTCAGCCCAACTGTTCTGCTAGCATTTTAGTCAAGATGGTTAGAGTCAGGACTAAATCTCTCACCACCATAGCAGTCCAGGTATTTTGTTCACCACTGAAACTGAGGGTGATGGTGGGGGGCTGTCAGTGGCAGAATGCAACACCATATATCCATATGCAAAGTGCCTGGGAATGGTCCAGGCAGAGACAGGGGTGTGTAATGAAGTCTGAGTCTGTATGGTGGACAAGGAAACTGTGGGAGCAGTTTGTGCTTGCTGGTGGATCAAACGATCTTCTCTATTGGTGGTCCGTCTGGGCGGCCGGAGCCTGTTCGCTTTGTGTGCATGCCCTTGTGTAACCAGATGACGCCTGTAATCATGTCCATATCTCCCTGAGACGTAACTGCATGCCAAGTTTTGCAGCAATCCGACTTTTCTATTGGGGTACGTTATTTTTTTGGGTCAATGAATCAAGCCAAGTCAAATTACATAACAGATGCTGTCACAAAGCAGCTTTCCAGAAAATCCAGGTTCAAGTCCCCAGTGAGCAAGCCAGAGGTGACTGTGGCAAGGAACAACTCCCTCAGAGCATGCGGAAGAAACCTCAAATGGGACCAAGACTCAAAAGGGAAACCATCCTCTTCAGTGTTGAAAAAGAACTGTCAGTAACTGATAGATGGAAGATTATGATGATAGTCTGTTAGAAAGAAAGGGAGAATGGCTGATTAGTCTGTACTTATATAGAATGATTGTCGGATGGGTGTGCGGAATGCAGGTGAGGGCCTTCAGAGCACAAGACAAGGAGAGGTTTCATGTTAGGGAAACTGGTCAGCAGTGGGCGGGTTTATAAAAGAGTTGGTGCTTGTTACATCACAGAAACACGGAGTTTAAAACAGACAGTTTTATGCACTATGGTTTTCATTAATGGACTGAGTGGATTGGGGAGTGAATGGTTTTCATTAATGGACTGAGTGGATTGGGGAGCGAATGGTTTTCATTAATGGACTGTGTGGATTGGGGAGCGAATGGTTTTCATACATGGACTGTGTGGATTGGGGAGCGAATGGTTTTCGTACATGGACTGTGTGGATTGTGGGGCGAATGGTTTTCGTACATGGACTGTGTGGATTGTGGGGCGAATGGTTTTCATACATGGACTGTGTGGATTGGGAGCGAATGGTTTTCGTACATGGACTGTGTGGATTTGGGAGCGAATGGTTTTCGTACATGGACTGTGTGGATTGGGGAGCGAATGGTTTTCGTACATGGACTGTGTGGATTGGGGAGCGAATGGTTTTCGTACATGGACTGTGTGGATTGGGAGTGAATGGTTTTCGTACATGGACTGTGTGGATTGGGGAGCGAATGGTTTTCGTACATGGACTGTGTGGATTTGGGAGTGAATGGTTTTCGTACATGGACTGTGTGGATTGGGGAGCGAATGGTTTTCATACATGGACTGTGTGGATTGGGGAGCGAATGGTTTTCGTACATGGACTGTGTGGATTGGGGAGTGAATGGTTTTCGTACATGGACTGTGTGGATTGGGGAGCGAATGGTTTTCGTACATGGACTGTGTGGATTGGGAGTGAATGGTTTTCGTACACGGACTGTGTGGATTGGGGAGCGAATGGTTTTCGTACACGGACTGTGTGGATTGGGGAGCGAATGGTTTTCGTACATGGACTGTGTGGACTGGGGAGCGAATGGTTTTCGTACATGGACTGTGTGGATTGGGGAGAATGGTTTTCGTACATGGACTGTGTGGATTGGGGAGTGAATGGTTTTCGTACATTGACTGTGTGGATTGTGGGGCGAATGGTTTTCGTACATGGACTGTGTGGATTGGGAGCGAATGGTTTTCGTACATGGACTGTGTGGATTGGGGGGTGAATGGTTTTCGTACATGGACTGTGTGGATTGTTCTCATGCGTAGTAGTTTTTGAAGATCCTAATCCTAATATTGATCTCTAAAGAAAAAGTAAAATCTCTACTAAAGGTAGATCATTGTTATTCCATATCTGAACCTTAAAGGTTTTAAGGGCAGGTGAATGAAGCATAGGGAATCTTGTCCAAGTCCTCCCGTATTCCATGTGTAGGGTAGTGGTCTTATCCATTATGCTAGGATTTAGAGTCAGCTGAAAAGAATGGATCTGATCGTGCACCTGCTACAAAAAGGCTGCAAGATTTTCCGGCGTAATTTTCCCATTTATCATTGAATAATATCAGCTGCCATCTCGATTCCCTCCCCCCATTCTCTCTGTCTTTCTGTCTCTTTGTATTCTTCTCTTCCTCTCACTTTTATATACACACACACTCCGAATGAGAGATTACACATGCTGTGTGCGGGGCTGCTTCTCTTTGCCGCTCCACTAAACCTGTCAGGGGCGAGCGAGGCTCATTCTAAGCAGCGATCTCCTGGACGTTGCTCTCTCTTTATGGCCTCTTGCTCCGCAGAAGCAGCCTTCAGCTGCAGCCAGAATGGATTTATGCCCTTCAGTGGGCTGCAAACACTGGCCCCACACGCTATAACTCTACTGCGGCTATCCAAGCTAATACGACTCCCTGCGCTTTATGCTTAAAGGAGCAGCTCGTGCTTAACTGAATTAGGCCATATATTCTGGGGTAAGTGCTATAATATGGCTCACTGGCTGTAAGGTGACAAGGAAATTCCCAGAGTGCACTCATTTTAGTCAATAGGTGCAGAGCAGCATTCGCAGCAGGTCATGTCATTTTGTCATCTATAAGTGGACGTGTTATTGCTGGTCCTGTAGATACTCGTTGTGCATCTGATGGCTGTTATTTGCCTACTTTATGGGATTCTATTGCATGGACGTAAGCAGTGGGATTTAAGGGCAACATTTAATTTCTATTTGATGTTCTAATAGGGAAACTCATTTTGTCACAGTCCAGAAAAAACACGTATCTCCATTTTAAAGTTATTTATTTATTCTTTTGTTGATTTTTACTTTTATGCATTGTTTGATCACATGAGCTTTTTAATATATATTTTTTAATTCGCCCAAAAAAAATGCTTGCAAAAATGCAAAACTGCTTGGAAAAAAGTCTGGCTCCATTGACTTACATTCAGATAAAATTAAGGTTTTGCTCTCTCCGGTTAAGTTTGAGATGTTTTTCCATGTTTTACTCCTCAGATGGCGACGATTTCCACCTTTTAATCCATCATGTCTTTTTTTTTTTTTTTTTTTTTTACCTTATATATGTATGTATGTATGTATGTATGTATGTATGTTGTGTGTGTGTGTGTATATATATATATATATATATATATATATATATATATATATATATATATATATATTATTATTATTATTATTATTATTATTATTATTTTTTTTTTTTTTCTACAATGAGTTACTTTATGTAATGGGATTTATTTATTTGCATTAAATTTATTTATTTGCATTAAATTGCATTAACTCAATAAATTAATGCAAATAAATAAATCTCGTTGCATAAAGTAACACATTGTAAAAAAAAAATATATATATATATATATATATATATATTTATATATATATATATATATATATATATATATATATTTTTTTTGTTTTATTTATTTATTTTTTTTTTACAATGTGGTATTTTATGCAATGAGATTTATTTATTTGCATTAATTTAATGCACCACCATTGCCGAAGTATTCCCAATAGTGATCAGGCATCATTGGTGATGTCCTGGATTCATTTTCTACTAGAACTATGGCTGCTGAGCGGCACAGGTCGATCATGTTGTTGTGGCAGTGTTGTGTTGTATCACGCCTTTAGGACATCCTCAGCTCCCGGTGTCAGATTTCAGACATCAGACTGAAAGGCTTCAGGGCTCAGAGGATGAGGGTTGGTGATGTCTCGGCTCTTGTACTACTGGCCTTAGGTTTAAATGATCTTGGAAAAAAAAGGCAATGAGTAAAGCAGCCACAGTTACAGTTCAGCCTCGTTAAATTCCTAGGAGGAAAATCAACGGTGTGAACATAAAGCAGAGAAACACTCCCCCCAGTTTTTAGCTCCTTGTATAGCACAAGGACAGAGTCCCAAAGCATTGTAGATGTCATGCTGATACAGCGTTCATGTTGCATGTGAAATAGGCATTAGAGTTGGTGGAAGCGATTTCTAGCATTACATACACCTGCTGGTGCGTGTCCACCTCAGAAGTACACTCATCATCAATAGGACGGTGGCAGAAATAGTGGCTCCCTGAAGGAATCGGCTGACAGGAATAAAACTTGGTGGGTAGGTTTGACATTGTGAGACATGCAAATGATTCAAGTTTCACACTCGGCCGTGTAAGTGACGTAAGCAAGCACGGGGCTTATTAACTGTACCTGACTGACCCAACAGCCACAATTGCGGACATTCAGTGAGCAGTGATGTCCTCCATGAGTCATCCTGTTAGGGCCAGCAGCATTGGCAGATGGCTGCATGACACATGACCACATGCACACAGACCGCTACAACGGCTGTCCTTAACGCTACATCAGCGTCACCAAAGACTGGAAGGGTGTCGTACCAGACTGTCATGGAGTGACTCATAAGTGACAAGTCCCGCTTCCGTCTTTTTGGAGATGGCCAATGAATCAGTGTGCAGAGCCACCATGGTCAGAGTCAAGATGCACCCAAGAGTTTTCTTTTGCTGGAGTTATTTACAGTTAAAAATAATAATTCACAACAAATAACAATATGTCATATTACAAAGGAATCATGGGATGGTATCACATGGTTTGGCTGCTCGTGATTCCCACCACTGTGTAGGTTTACTGGAATCTCTTGTTTCTGTAACACGTCTTTAAACTCGAACTTGTAAAAGTGGATGTTGTTTTTATTATTAACACGATAAGATTTCGGACCTCTTCCTCAAAACCACCGGGGTCCACCGTGAGGGAACCGTAACGGCTGGAAAGTCATTTTTATTCCCGTTGTATAACGTGACCTTGAGTCTGACGCTGGCAATCCAGGCGGTAGATTGTCCGCTACAAGCGCCGAGTGTTGCAGTTCAGTCTTGAGGCAGTAAAAGGTGTAAAGTTTTTAATAAATGGCTTCAGCAGCCGGAGAGCTTTCCCCCGGAGCGTGTCGGCTCAGCAGTGCTTTTACTGGAAAAGTCTTAAACCTAGTATGTATTTATACATGAGTGAGTGACGTGGTTTTCCTGCAGCCTCTCCGGCTCTGAACCCCTCTTTAATCCTAATTCGGAGAGAGTGACTGCTGATATTTGAGTATGCGCTTCTCCTGTCATTTTCCTCTTCTACATCCTGCCTAATGCGGCTCTGCTTGAAAAGCCTGTGCGAGTTAAATGCTCCTCCTGAGCTATTTCACTCGGCCAAGTGCTGTTTACACATACACAGATCGATGTCTCACCACGTGTCACTTTTGACAGAGGTAGATGCATCATTCCCTGAAAGCCATAGCTCTGTGAGCAAGGGAGCCGTTTTCCCATCAGCACGGACGTAGTTGATTGAACAAGACGTGTTTGGCGTCTGTAGTTTGCTTCTTTGGGGCTGATTGTGTTTAATAAGTAGGGCCTGGCCGGTGTGTAGATGTGCCTGATACCGGTTTGTAGGGGCCTGAGAGTTCCAATGACTATTAGAGCAGCTGGTTTAATCGCATATGAAGTTTCTGTTTTGAAGCTGATTTATATTATCTAATAGTCTGAGGTAAACAGTGCTTTACAAACTTACCTGAGTGACAGTTATTACTCACAAGCTGTGCAGACGCATGGTGCTTCTCTATTTATCTCCTCCTCTAACTTGTGTTCCATTACAGTGCATACAGAAGTACGTACACCTATCAGGCATTATGACCTCCCACCATCTGTCTACACTCTTTATCTATTTTATCAGCTCCACTTACCACATACAGGGGTTGGACAATGAAACTGAAACACCTGTCATTTTAGTGTGGGAGGTCTCATGGCTAAATTGGACCAGCCTGGTGGCCAATCTTTATTAATTGCACATTGCACCAGTAAGAGCAGAGTGTGAAGGTTCAGTTAGCAGGTAAGAGCACAGTTCTGCTCAAAAACAACATTATGGGTGACATACCAGAGTTCAAAAGAGGACAGATTGCTGGTGCACGTCTTGCTGGCGCATCTGTGACCAAGACAGCAAGTCTCTGTGATGTATCAAGAGCCACGGTATCCAGGGTAATGTCAGCATACCACCAAGAAGGACGAACCTCCACCCGCATCACGTAGTGACCTGGCCACTATCCTGCAAGAAGAATGGCTTAAACTCCCTCTGACCACTGTGCAGGACGCAGTATATGTCATTCATAAGACCATCTGACGCTGTATTGGTCGCAAAAGGAGGCCCTACACCATACTAATAAAAGATTGTGGTCTAAAACCAGGTGTTTCAGTTTCATTGTCCAACCCCTGTAGGTTCACCTTATAGTTCAGTTCTACAGTTACAGACTCTAGTCCACTGTAGTCCATCTCTTTGTCTATATACTTTGTCCCCCCATCACCATTTTTTTCAGTGGTCAGGACCCCCACAGGACCACCACAGAGCAGGTATGATGTGTGTGGTGGATCATTCTCAGCACTGCAGTGACACTGACGAGGTGGTGGTGTGAGTGGATCAGACACAGCAGTGCTGTTGGAATGTTTAAACACTGTGTCCACTCACTGTCCACTCTATTAGACACTCCTACCTTGCTAGTCTACTTTGTAGATGTACAGTCAGAGACGATAGCTCATCTGTTGTGCTGAGAATGATCCACCACTAACATAATACCTGCTTTGTGGTGGTCCTATGGGGGTCCTGACCATTGAAGAACAGGGTAGGGAACGTATACAGAGAAACAGATGGACTACAGTCTGCAACTGTAGAACTACAAGGTGCTCATGTGCTAAGTGGAGCTGATAAAAAGGATAGAGGGTAGATGCCCTATGAATGTTCTACAAAGTTTTAATTCCCAAAGCCAGTAGGAGAACCTCTTTTCTGTCTGTAGCACCTCTCTAGAATTCCAGCCCTTTCTCTGTTACAAGGTGACATCATCTCATAATCCTTATTGCCCCCCCACCAGCAAGCTTTGCACACCCTCAGATGGCACACAGAGAGCTAAAACCTACCCATCTGAACCGCCCTGCTCCAGTCTAGCTTGTACGAGCGGAATTTGTTCTACGAGACTTTCAGGATGAGACTTTGATTTTAATACGGCAGAACCGACACCATTGTAGGAACAACCACAGAGGTGTGGGTGCAGAACTTGAAGCATGATGCCACTCTGGTGGTTGACCAATCAAAGCATACTGGGCTCATCAGGAGGCGGGGCTTAAAGAAGCAGAAGCCTTAACAGAGCACTTCAGGCAGAGGGTGAATACAGACGTACAGAATGAGAAAGTTCTGTGTTGTGGGAAACTTTGTTTATTCGTCTTCTAAGCCACCTCTTATCCTGGGTCGCAGGGGTGCTGGAGCCTATCCCAGCAAACACTGGGCGGGAAGCAGGGCTCACCATGGACGTGTCGCCAGTTCTTCACAGAGCAGACACAGACATTCACGATCACACAAAGGACATTTTAGAATCTCCACTTTGCCAGACTGCATGCAAACGCACCGGGAAATAAACCCAGGCCCTTCTTGCTCTGAGGCAACAGTGCTAGAGACTGGACCACCGTGCGTCTTGTTTTGGGAAACTCAGGCCTGTGAATCTTTTCTAGTAGAATGAGAACTATAAAATTATGAACATAAAAAAAAAAAAAGTCATTATGTCTCTTTTAAATGATGTTACCTGCTTCAGTCCGGTGGCGCCTGCTTCGTCCATTGTCGCCTGCTTCAGTCCATCGTCACCTGCTTCACTGCAGTGCCGCACTCACAATCCCACTAGCATCTCATGAACTGCACAGCCTTTTGCCATACCCCTATAACAACATCTTGCTCAAAATAAATGCATAGTGTTTGTTTTTTATGTTTGCTGCGCGTTCTAAAGGTATTCTGATAAAACTGTGTTTATGAATGTAACTGTTTTTGAATACTCACCATTAGTCTGCACCTACATAACATACATAATTTACATACATAACTTACATAACGCTTAAAGAAAAAGTAAAGTCTAGACAGAAAGTGTGAAAGCATGCGGTAAAGCTTGGTCATTTTTACAGTAGTTTGCCTGTCCAAAAATGAGGCCTTTCATATTTTAAAAAATAGTAAATAAAGACTTTTATTTTGAAAAAAATCCCTGACACTAAAATGATATAGTACAACATATTTATATCATGTAAGACATGTGCACTTCATGAATGTTGTTTTTAACATTCATAAACCAGTTATAAAATGTTAATGTAAGACGTTGTGAATGTTTTATGTAGACACCCTTCAAGTAAAGTGTTCCTATCCAGTGGTTCAGCCTGTAGTGCTGCATTATTAAACAGAGAGTGACTCGTGTTATGAATTTAGGCAGTTCTCCACAGACGAGTGGCCAACAGTGTGATAGACTGATTCCCAAAGCAGAGAATGAAATGATTATTTTTGTTTCCTTATGTTCTCTCTGTCTGCATTTTGTATGGGGGGTCTGAAACCATTTAGTATAACCAATATGTAAGCTAGGAGAATCCAGGAGGGGGTAAATACATTTTCACAGCAGTGGTGGGCTTGGGCAGTACCGATGTTTGGCTTGTTGTGATGTACTATTATGAAGATTGTAAGTTATGCTGAAGTTTTGTCTCTGTTATTAGGGCACTCGGAGGGAGATCCAGATTGCTTTCAAGCGTGTGACGTTGCACTGCCAGCTGTGAGAAAACGTCGAACTGGTGCTTTCAGGTTTTATAGAGCTTGTGCCTAACAGGTTTAACCCGTGTCTGATAGAACTCAGCCAGGTCCAGTGCAGCTGCGATGCAGTAGAGGCGGTTTCCTTCCAGTTTCCAGTTTCCGCCAGAGGAAGCTCATAGAGCAACTGCAGCTATTGTCACTCACATGCTTCACTCGGAGCACAGCTGGTGTTTTAACTCGTGAGTTGGACTTGCTGCTGAATATGCAATAGCAGAACCATGTTACTGTGTGTTGTGGTGACTGACTTGTTACAGTTCATACATGTCACATTGTTTGGACTGAGCTGTTGACCCTTGGGGTGAATAATCTGGCAGAAATATTATATCATAATACCTTTACAGTATGTATGTATGCAAATCAATCAATCAATCAATCAATCTTTATTTATTTATTTATTTATTTATCTACTTTTCTCTGACATTTCATGAGGTAGGAAGACAGACTAGAGTCTCTTGTACCATAATAAATAAATACATAATAATTTAATAATAATTATAATTATAAGATATTTTGTATATAAACTGCACTGCTCTAAATCTAGTTGTATAAGCCTACTAGTGGCCACTTTATGAGCCATTGTTAGGGAATTTTATTGACTAGGGGCAGATACTGATTTTCACGTTGGACCACATGGGGAACCCCAATCACTGGGGTCTTATAAACTCAGCCGGAAATGGCGGCTGGAGCAACGGCGGGAAACTGTGGTGCTTTGAACGCTGCATGTGGGACTCTTCCAGAGGGAGGTTAGCTCTCTCCTTGGGTCTCGCACTCTCACTCTTCTTTCCTGTGGACATCCTTCCATTAATCTATAAAACCTGAACGCTACTACGAACACGGCTTGAGCTGGCCCACTACGGGCTCATGGACTGGCTTTATGTGGGTTCATGTGTCAGGACAAATTGCAACACGTAGGGGCAGTGTGTCTTAGTTACAGTCAGGGTCAGGTCATCGTAATTAAAAAGTGTAGTGGTTTGACTTCATGTGCCTTGGTCCCTGGGCTCTTGTAACAGCCATGCAGTTGGTTGCAGGGCTGACGAGATCATTACACGCTGCCAAAAGTGTTTCATTGGTCCATGTCATATGATACAATCAAATAAATTGGATTTATTCAACCTAATAGAAGTACTTTGAACGAACATGAGGCTTGTAACAACATGAGGTCATTTTTTAGGTTGTGGTTTTTACAGTGTAGCTTAGAAAATCTGACTTTTTTAAAATAACACAGAAAAATATCATCATATTGCTCACCCCCGAACACTGGCCTTTTCACTGGGTTGCCAGATTGGCACATTGGAGAGTTTTCTTCTGAATGAGTCCTTCCATTTTCTTTATACTATTAAGGTGGATGGATTCTTAGCAATGTCATGGTGCCAGTTTAAAGAGGCATACTAACAGGCGGCTATGACTACAAAACTAAGAAGAACCTTAAATATCTATTGTTTAAAAAGAACAAATTTAATAGTTAAATAGCAAACTTGAACAATTAGTGGCAACAAAATAATTGCAGTCAATGAAACCAGATACCGCGTCGGTGTAAGATTGTGAGTGCGGGGATGATCAGGTGGAGCAGGTGTAGGTGGAGGTGTATGGAATGTAGCTGTATTTAAATAATTGTATTTATGTTTAAGGTTTTTTTAAAATAGCTTCCAATGCAGTGTCAGAAACCCCGTGAGCTACTTATGCTAATTGGTACACGTGGGTTTTGATCACTTTGTAGCCTCAGTGCTGAATCCTGTGCCAACAAAACCATGGAAACTTGGTACTTCATCGAGGTGTCCCTTTAACGTATCCGCTGGACCGGCTTGCAGTGCCGCTCTATTCACTCCCATATGGCCTTTTCATTCCTCCTGCACTCCTGCCTGAACAAAACTGCTGAACACAACACAAAATCCAATAACACTTTATAGCCGGTGTAAACAGCCGTGCCGCTAATGAGGGGAGAGCGTGCTGTGGTAGAGTGCTGTACCTCTATTCTTTCCTCGTGTATTAGCCCCCTCTGGAGAAGTTATACTGCTGCCTCTATCTGCTGAGTCGCCGGCCTATGGGACGCTGCAGTGGTAGATAAACCCTCACAGCTGCGACTGTGGAGGAAGTTCGCTCCGTTCCAAAGACTGACTCGCAGCTTTTGGGCGTGTGTGCGCGAGTGACCGAGTGTGTGTGTTTCCGTCTTGGCCGACTGACACATACAGAATATAAATTAGAGATTTCCTGTCATACCAAATTGATATCCACTAGAGGGAAAGTGTGAGGATGCATCCTTGTATTTCACCCTTTGTGGGGACCTAATGGATCTAGGATGATGTAAGCCATGAAGACATATGGGCTTTGTTTATCGGTGTGAGGGTTGGGTTTATGTGTTGATGTTGCCTTATTCAGCTGGTGTATTGCGTAAGTCACACTGGCAGGCGATGTAGCAACAGGTAAGC
The DNA here is from genome assembly GCA_024036415.1 of Prochilodus magdalenae. Lineage (NCBI taxonomy): Eukaryota > Metazoa > Chordata > Actinopteri > Characiformes > Prochilodontidae > Prochilodus > Prochilodus magdalenae. The sequence goes on along the minus strand of JAMWET010005256.1, from coordinate 555,405 downwards.
GGTCATTGCACATCAGACTAGGTGTAGAGGCGAAACGGCAGAGTTACGGTTTTCTCCACTGTATGAAATGAATTATGGCGCTGTGAAGGAAACTGTCTAAATGGCTGGGTCCAGCAAATTCCTGTGACCATTCAGAGGTCCCGGGCCTCTATTCTCTGAGCATGCCTAAAGCCAGAAACATACTCAGGGATGAGAGGGCAAGTGCAGATGCCCAACCAGTGTGCTCAGCTCTCCTGTACAAACTCATCATGCAGAGTTACATTACTGTGGTGGTTAAAACGCTCAAGGGGGCAATTAAGGACCAATCAGAGCCGGATTCCAGCAGCCGCAACAGCTACACGTGGACCATGGAGGAGAGAGATCGGCTTTACCTGTACCGCTGAAATTAAAACATGATGTGTCTTTCATGTTTATTCATCCAACCATGTTTGTCTGAGACCTAACTTTGCATCGCTATTTGGCAGTTATGAAAGCACGCTGGTGGCAGGAAACCGTTTAACCAGACTTGGCTGCTATAGTGCTCCCTACTGTAAAGCTCAGAGTGCGGCGTGTGCTTGAGCCATGTCATGAATTGTGTTGTGACCAGTTTTGTTTCTGGCCCTCTGGCCTTTTCTGCCCCACTGTCAGGGTCCGGTGAAAACATGACGTGAGCAGTAGAGGCTTTTGAAAGGTTTATTGAAGAGGCAAACCAGCTATGGAAACGGAGAGGCAAGAGAGAGGTCAGGAAACGGCAATCGGGAACAATGAAGGGAAAACCAAAAATCGGAGTCAGAGAGGCAGGCAGGAATATCAGTAACCAGAAAGACAACGAGAGATGGAAAGGCTCGGTACGTGCTGGGAAAGAGGAACGTTACTTCACAGTGAGACAGTCTAACAGAGCAGGTTATATAGGAAGTAACACAGGTGCGAGTCAGTCAAGCAGATCTGGGATTGGCTGCCGGCTGCGAAGGGGGCGTCACATGGTCACCAAAGGGATTTTGAGGATTAGAGTTTGCGGGTCTGTTAACCCGTGAGGTGCTGGATGGACGTGTGACCCAGAGAATTTTTTTTTACCCAAGCTGCAGGATATGATTTTTGAGAATGATATTTAAACTGTACTACAGAATAAATAAATAAATAAATCCCTCCCTTCAGTGCTCCATCAGAACCTCCACCCTGCCTCTCCACACTCCCTAGGTGGCACACAGGGCTATTAACCTTGTTACTAGCCACAGAAGCCTTCATTTCTGTTGTACGTCAACAGAGCCACCTCCTCATCCCTTTTCATGCCTTTCATCTCTCTAACTTTCAGCAGCTTCTTATTTGAGATCTTCTAGATTGAGTTGTTCCGCTCCATCCTAAATGGTGCAGCAGTTACTTCCTGATGACTCAACTTCTTTTTCAGTTGTTTTCCCGTTCCTTCTTAAATGGTGTAGCAAGTCCATGCTGGTGCCTCAGTCTACCTATCCAGCTTCTTGTTCTAATTTTCCAGTTCCACCATAAATCGTGTAGCGGCTACATGCAGGCAACTCAGATGGCAGAACCGAACTGCTGTACTGTTTATGGGTGAATAGGAAGACAACTAAAGCTTTGCCATGTCCCCGTTGGCAGGCATAGTATGGTAAGGCTGGACCCTGTGTAGTAAAATGAAGGGTGGGCTTTGTCTTTTGTTCCATCCTGTATATTGTAGATGTTTGGTCTATTTACTTGTCAGAAGGCAACCTGAGTACACAGTAATTAATTAATCTGTTCCCAAAAATCCAATTTAGCAGGACTAATTATGTATAGGAGCATACTGACTTAAGCTAATTTGTGAAACGCATGGTTTGTCATTGTTCTGATGAATTGATTTATGTTGCTTAGCCTTTTTAAAATTTCTGATTACTTAATTAATTGTCAAAATAATGGATGGATTTTTTGTTTCCCCGTATAACTGACGGTAACAGCCCTACGTGATTCCGAATACCCCACAAAGACAGGTTTACAGGTCTCTATGTGTGAGTGTTAAATGTACAGCAGTCCGGTGGGCTTCTCCGGCTGTGTGTGTGAGCGTCTGGTCTGCTCTGCAGCTGTTGCTGGTGGCTCTTTTGCTGAGTGAATGCCACTGTCCTCCATGTGCCCCGACCACGTTGACTGTTCATGGTGAGCTTGGCACCAGACAGCGACACTCTATCCCCTCGCTGCTGCTGAGCTGGTGCGGCCTGTGCTAATCAGCCGGGCCTGTCTCAAATCAGCAATGCACCCTCCCATTCTCCTCCATTACCGTCTCCTCTGAGGATCCGTCTCCAGCTGTCTCACAGCCCCAGACTGCGTGCAGATTGAGAAGATTTTATGGTCACTATTGGCTTCAATGACTGGAACAATTTTCTGGAGCGCCGGACTTGCGGCTTGTGCACTAGTGAGATTCATCTGTGATAGACTGGGAAAGGCTGAAGTGGGCTGCTCAAAATTCCAGCCTGTAAATTCTGCAGCACAGTTTTCAGACTGGCCTGAGCGGCGTGGCTGTCGCAGCGTGATTCGTGTCACTCCACACGTGAGCCCGAATGTGTATAATTTAAATTAAATCTAAATTTCTAAATTAAATAGGTTAATATGAAATGCTCTGTTGGGGCTCCTGTGTTTTTAAGCCCCGCCTCTCGATGAGCACAGTGTGCTGTGGCTGGTTGGCTGGCCTACTTTGTTCTGATTGGTAAATCACCACAGCAGGATCCTGCTACAAGTTCCACCCCCACACTCAGCTGTTCTTACAATACCGTTGGTTCTGCTGGATCAGAAGCCTGAAAGTCAACTAGAACATGTTGGTAGGTCCATCTTTGCAAGCTAGACCGGAGCAGGAGAGGTTGGTTTTCACTCTCTTTGTTTTGTGTGAGGGTGTGTTAAGCTTGCCGGGAGGCGCAGTAAGGACTGTGTTACGAGATGATGTCAT
>JAMWET010005256.1:532500-547500 GCA_024036415.1 Prochilodus magdalenae | reverse complement strand
TAAGTGGACAATGAATATACATGTGACGTCCAAAACTCAGATAGTTACACCCAGAAGGAATCAGCCGACAGGACGAGACTTGGTGGGTTGGTTTGGCATCATGAGACGTATGAATGATTTAAGTTTCAGCGGGCAGTGATGCCCTACTTGAGTCATTCTGTTCGCTACACAGTGCAGGACTACGTGCATACAGACCGTTCCAACGACTGCCCTTAACACCATGTCAACATCACAAAAGACTGCAGCGGTGTCGTGCCAGACTGGCCTGGAGCGACTCAGCATGACAGCGGGTCATCTTCAGTGACGAGTCCTGCTTTTGTCCTGGTGGAGACGACTGATAGATCTGTGTGAGGCACCGTGGTCAGAACCAAGATGAACGGTTTGTTGTCACACGTCCAGAAGGCCTGGTGTCCCTCCACCTCCACCCCAACCACACAAACTACAGGAACTGTTTGAGGATATTCAAGCTGCATGGGATGGATTATCACAGGACATCATTAGGAACCTCTACAACTCCTTTGTTTTCCAGATTGAGGCTGAGAGACACGACTTCTGTATGTGTAGCTCAGTAAATACAGTATTTCCTTCCCATTAGCACTGCAATCCCACACTTCCTTCTAGAGGTATATAGCATTTAGAGCACTTAGAGTATATAGCTTTTGCAGTATATAGTGTAATTGCGGTTCAGGTCCTTTGTCTGTTTGGTACCTTGTGAGCTCACAAGGGTTTGTTGAACCAACCGGCTGAGGCCCAGTTCTCACATGACATCATTAAAATGTGCTGGAGTGTCTGAGCCACAGAGGTGTTTGCATAAAACATCACTGGATAGTCCTGTGTGACTTCCACCACTCCCAGCCTGCTGCTTCTGCAGCCAGAACACACTTACCTCCCTCCTTCAGTCAAACCTCTCATCCCTCAGCACAGGCACACCACACTGTATCAGTAAAATACACCTGGACATCTTCAGGTAGAGCGTGTTGATTACTGGCATTTAATTCCTTCAGTGTGTGATCCAGGAAGTGGTTTTGCATGGAAGGTCATACTGCATTCAGAATGGGTGAATGGCTGGGAGAAACAGATCTCTACTTCTCTCTCTCTGACTCTGGACTCGGAGAAGGTAGCTGTACGTACGGAACGAAACTCTCTGCACCTGCATCTTTTCCACAGTGCTCAGGGGTGCAGGAGGAGCTGCAGTTCAGTATCTGGTTTATAATGCTGAGCTGTATAAAGAGAACCGCAGTAGAGAGTCTGTTGTACAACCCAGAATGAGCTTTACAGAATATCCAAAGGTATCCGAGCACCTGCTCCTCCAACCTTTGTTCCCAAATCAAGGATGTTCATAACGAGTTAGTCTCCCTGCTGCACACAGCCTCGTCTCTCCTGGGAAAGCTATTAAATGTATCATTGCTGATGGGATTTGCAGCCACTGAGCAAGGAAGAGCGCTAGTGAGGTCATGTTCAGATGTCAGCCGATTAGTTCTGGATAATAAACGCCATTCCCAGCGCCTTGTCCCAGCGGTGTCCAGAGGCTCTTCATTATTCCAACTCGTCCCAGAGGTGCTCTTTGGAGCTTCATTACTCAAACTTGTCTTCCAGCTTGATCACTCTATCTCGTCCCCAAGCTAATCACTCTAGCTCTCTCTAGAGGTGATCAGTGGTGCTTCTTCTCTCCAGCATGTCCTAAAGGGATTCACTGGAGCTTTATTGTTCCCAAAGTTGTGAACTTGAACTTGATCATGCTAACTCCTACCTGAGCTCTTCCAAGGAGTTTCATACCTCTAGCCACTCAAAAGATGATCAGTGGTGTTTGTCATTCCAGCTCATCCCAGAGGGGTTCAGTGGAGCTTTATCTTTCCATTGATCCCAAACAGGGTAGATGGAATGTCATCGCTGCAATTCTTCCCAAAGGTGTTGAGTGGTGCTTCATCACTCCGACACGTCCCAGAGAGGTTAAATGAGTCCTCCTTATTCTATCTCATGCCATAGGTGTTCAGAGGAGCTTCATCTCCCCAGCTTGTCCCAGAAGCAGACAGTGATGCTTTATTGCTCCAGGTCCTCCCAAAAGTGTTGAGTGAGGTTCCATCACTCCCGAAAGGTGTTCAGTGGTTCTTCATCACACCGTCTCGCTCCAGAGGTGTTCAGTGGAGCTTGATCACCCTCAAAGTTGGGAAGTAGAGCTTGGTCATGCCAACTCGTCCCCAAGCTGTTCAGTAGAGTTTCACTCATCTAGCTTACTCAAAAGGTGGCCAGTGGTTCTTCACTGAGGCGTCATCTTTCAAACTGTTCCTAAAGGTGTTCGGTTGTGTTCCATCACTCCCAGAGGTGTTAGATGGTGCTTCATTAACCCGACTCATCCCAAAGATATTAAATGATACTTCCTCATTCCACTTCCAAGAGGTGTTCAGGGGGGCTCCAGCTCCTTACAAGGGTACTCAGTGGGGTTTCATCACTCCCAAGGATGTTCCCTGGTACTTGATCACTTCAGACACAAAAAGATGTTAAGTGATGCTTCCTCATTCCATCTTTCCCCCAGTGTTCAGTGATGTTCCATCACTCCCAAACGTGTTCACTGGGGTTCCGTCATTCCCAAAGGTGTTCAGTGGCACTTCATCTTTCCAGCTTATCCCAAAAGGAGCTTAGTGGGGCTTCATCACTTCAACTCCTCCCAAAGGTGTCCCGTGGTGTTCCCTTATCCCAAAGTAGTTAGCAGTAGCACAGTGTGCACGGCCGATAGCTTATCATTAACTGGTCTGTATTGAAAGCCTTAATCCGCTGATTAGGTGCCAGGACACTCCGGAGCACTGATAACTAACTATTCCCCAGCCCTGACTGAAGCACTAAGATAAATTTCATTGCAGCATCGCCATACATTACAAGTTCAGTCTAGTCTTAATCCATGTCCATAATTCATAATCCAGTATGTGCTTTGCAGTGCTGAAATACACAAAGCAAACAGAGACCTACAGATGATCCTACAGAGCTGAAGGGTGCACAGCTATTGCATGGTGTCTGTTTGCTTTGTAGTTCGCCACTGAAATCTCAGTGCAGGGCTCATTGGGTGTGAAAGAGGGGGAGTGTGGTATGCGTGTGTGTGTGTGTGTGTGTGTGTGTGTGTGTGTGTTCTGCACTCCGAGACGCCGCTGGAGCTTGACGCGCTGGGTTTTTCTCAGTTCAGACAGGCAGCATCTGTTCAGCATCAGCAACGTACATGCACGTGCGTGCCTTCAGATATGAAGTTCACTATGGAGTGATAAATTCAGTTGTTTAGTCTGAAAAATATAGGGTTATGTAAATTAGTCAACCACGACAGCAGAGCGTGTTTCTTTGGTAGCTGTTGTGTGACTAAACAAACAGGGATGAAACATAATTGAGGGGAAAAGCGATGTGTTCTTAGCATCAATTTAGCATGAGCTAGGCTGGAACCGAATGTCCTTGAAACAAAATTAATAATTGTAAGCCAGTCTAGTATTTGGAGTCACGACAGCGGCACTCCTGCTTTTGTAGAAGGGAAAAAAGGGTTGATTATTCAGTAATCATAGAGTATCTACAGCGTGCCACGTTATTTTCTCCCTCAATAGGAAGGCAATCATGGCGGCGCGGAGAGATGTGAGGTTTCTGACACTTTTAAAATCACAGTTCAGGTTTGTTGCCGGCACTCCGCTGTTAGCTGTTATTGAGATCTTGGTTGGGGTTGGCTCAAGCCGAGCGGTCAATAATGGAGGATAACGAGCCACAGCCCAGGACAGAGGGTAGGACAGCAGGTCCAGCCATGCATGGCCAGCACGATTTGCGTCACTTCCCATCCAGGAGCAGATGCGCCGGGTCGATTAAATGCTTTGCAGCGGCAGGTGAGCAAAGTCGGTGAGAGTGGCCTGTGGACAATGCCACATGTTATGACCCTTCCCTCTTTTATTTTAAGTGTGTGCACGGCATGGCAAAATGAACCTGCCTTTGGACACTCTCGCGGCTACTTACACCCTTCCCTTCTAGCCCTGAAGTGTTCAACCAATCAACACTGCGTACTGTACGTGAGCCGTGTGTGCATGGTTATGATGTCCAGGACTAATTAAAAATGGACCTCACTGTTGGACCTTCATCACGCTCATCATCAAAGAGATGTTTGACCCAGAAGGAGGTGTGGGATTGCAGTGCTGTTGGGAAGGAAGATAACGGTGACCAGGAACAATACAAGATGATACATTTAGACTGAGATGGGTAATGTTTGCCCGATGTCTCGGGTTGAAGTTGTAGAGGCTTCTAATGGTGTTCTGTGATAATCCATCCCATGCAGCTTGCACATTCTCACCCAGTTCCTGCAGATTTTGCGGTTGGGGTGGAGGTGCAGTGACACCAGGCCTTTGGGATGTGTGACACATGACAACAAATGTACATCTTGGTGCTGACCCCGGTGCCTCCACACACAAACTCATTGGCAGTCTCCATAAAGACAAAAGCGCGACTCGTCACTGAAGATGATCTTACCGCCGAGTCATGAGTCACATGACAGTCTGGCGTGACATCATCGCAGTCTTTGGCAACATTGTATATACTGTATGCGTGTAGTCCTGCGTTGACTAGCCGCCTGTCAATGAACTAACAGGATGACTCATGGAGGACATCACTGCTCACTGAATGTCCACAATTGTGGCTGTTGGGTGAGTCAGGTACCGCGATAAGGCCCGTCCTTACTTGTGTCACATGCACGGCTGAGCATGTAAACTCGAATCATTCAGATGTCTCACGATGTCAAACCCACCCACCAAGTTTCATTGCTGGCGGTTGATTCCTCCGGGGTGCAACTACGTGTGCATCAGCCTATTTGAGGATGAGTGAGTGTTAACGGCAACTCTGTGCAGCAGATGTGATCAGATACTGGAGAGGCTCTGAAATCCGTCTCTTGGCCAGTCATCCTCCGATTACATTACATGGCCTGTCCTTGCTCTGCTGATTATCCTTGATTCTGTTTATGGTTTAAATTACTGGCCTTCTATTGGGGATTGGAGGGAATGGCAAGTTGATGGTCATCCACTGTGATAACTTGGCAGACAGTTCAATGAGGGTTCCTAGTAAGGACACTCCAATGTCTGTCACTTTTCTAGACTGGCCTGTCGCATCCTTCACCAATTTCAGATAACAGCCACTTAAGTCTTTCTGACTGACCCACTTTCTGAAACTAGTTCATACTCTCCAAATCAAGTTCAAGCCCTAAACTTCTACAGTCCTATCACACTCAGGAAGTGACATCAGAAGGCCAAAGAGCTCTGAATCAACTCATTCAGCGATGGCCTGCATCCAGAAAGCCAGGAAGTTGCTGCTTTGTGCTACTGATCCTCCTCCTCTCATCTGTGACCCAGAAACTGATTTCATGATGCCTTCTTTCTGGATGTTTGAATACATGAAGAGGCCAAAGGAGCCGCTTAAAGTGCCTGCTGAAGCAGCTTCCAGTGGAGGATACTTGAGTGTGCGCTAACCAGGATGTGTTTTGGAGAGTACATGCATTTCCAGATAGGATGGACACATGCGGAGAAGTATGAATACTTTACATTCTATGATTTGTATTTTCTACTATCAGATGCAGTTACATGGGGGCATTGGGGAGCATTTCGGAGGGGTGATTTAAAACGAACAGCATGGGCGGATCATCAGTAGTCAACTTCTGAAGCACTTACCTCGAAAGGTTTCGTCTGTCCCATTTCCTTAGTTTCTTAATTTCTCTTTTTGCTCTTTCCTCTCGTCGATTCCTCCACACTCGTCCAGGATAAGAGAGATGCAGTATGGTGGGAGGGGAGGACAGAGGCAGTGGCGAATGTTTCTGGATGCAGCCCAGGTCTTCCCAGGCATACTACAGGAACATGCGGATACAGTTCCAGACCTCAGGAGACACTCTTCATCTAGCCTGGACTTCTCTAGGGGTCCGGCCTTCTACTGTAAAGCAGAAGCAGCTCTGAACTCCACACTTCCTACTGTTATACAGATCTCTCCTCTTACTGCAGCTGTATGTTGATTGTGTGTGATCTGAATTGGCAGCATGGAGACCACATATGAAGCGCTTGCCCACCCTGCTGTCTCATTTTGACCTCAAGCCATCATTTATTCCATCTGCTTTGAGTTTCTCCATGCTACTACTCATATATGTACTCCTATACGTTCTCAACAATAACATCTGGTGCACAGCCAGTGCATTGCAAGCTCAGTTCAGAATGACCATACAGTGTCCCAGAATCTGTAACAGGATCTGCTGTTGTTCCAACAACAACTAACACGGTTGAGAGGTGTGTGCTGCCTCTGTTGGGGTGAATGGGGAATGAAGCATTATATAAATGTTTTATGAGTGAACTGGTTCTGCGAGAGACTCGTCAGACTGCTGGTCTGCTATGACCGTTGCTGGTTTGGCCAGGTTTGGTGCCCTTGCTGCAACACTCAGAATGCAGCTTGCTGTTTCATCATGTGACACCTGAACTCAGTTGTGTTTGTGTAGCGTAGAGCATATGAAGACCTTGTCTGGTGTAAAGAAGCAGCTGCCCATAATACCAGCCCATCCCTCTGGTTTACTGATAATGCCCACATGTGGTCTTGCATCCCCCAACCCTTTGAATTGCCGCTAGAATGAAACAAGCTGTTTTGGTGAACTCCTGAATAACTGAATTACATTCACCATTAAAAGAACGGGCCTTATCGCTGTACCTGACTCACCCAGCACCCACAATTGCAGATATACGGCGAGCAGTGATGCCCTGTTAGTGCCAGCACCATTGGCAGGCGGCTGCTTGACACCGGAGGACTACATGCATGCAGACCATTACGACGACTGCCCTTAACACCACGTCAGCGTCACGGAACACTGCAATGGTGTCATGTGAGACAGTCATGGAGTGACTCAGAATGGCAACGGGCCATCTTCAGCAGTGAGTTCCGCTTTTGTCTTGGTGGACACAACCAACGAATCCGTGTGTGGAGGCACTGCAGTCCGCGCCGGTTTGTTGTTGCATGTCACATGTCCAGAGGGGCTCTCCACTGAGAAGTCAAGACATGCTATCTTCCTCATTTATTGTCCCTAGTAGCTTTGAATGTGGAATGAAACGTCGGATTCAGAAACGTTTAAAAGGGAAGTCTTGTTTGAGGGTGAACGTCAGCCATGCCTGCTGATGTTTCGGATCTTTGGAATGTATGAAAAGTATAGTCACCTGCTTCAAAGCCTGGAAGGGTGATTTCTCCACATAGTACACCATTTCCGTCGCTGTGGCTCTGTGGCTGTATGTACATTTTTAGGGGGTAAATATTAATGACATTAATGAGTTTAGGTGTCACCCTCGTTTGTAAATGTGGGGTTTGTATTTAAAGGAGGCGTAACAGTGCTTGAGCTTCACGATATGTCAGTTCTATGCACTAAATTCATTTATGGCATGGCACGTTTAAGCTTCTGAAAAAATTATCCATCTGTGAACTTACTTTAAGAAGGGAGCACTTCCACAGCAGTGGCGGGTCAGCGGATCTGTCCTCCTACACAAACAAAAACATGTTGCGCTGCTGTTTGAGCGTTAGCCGGCGCGCTCGTTCCTGAAAGGCTGAAACAGTGGGAGTGAGTCACTGCTCTGAAACCTCTGGGGAATGAATCCTTTACCATTATGATTTTACATCAGTGATGCTATAGCCATTAAGGCTGCCTTCTTCCTGCGGTGCACAACACTACCCACAGCAACAGTGGAGGCTGCTTCCACATGAAACATCCGTCTGTTTGAGGACCGGCCCATCTCTCCCGTCTGGCTGTTCTCGTCTTCTCGGCCGCGGCCGTGCCGTGCCGGAGACGGCATCCCCGAGTCTATTTTGAAAAATAATAAGCTGTAATGGCCTGTGGGCATGTGGAGGAAGCAAGCTGCTCCATCAGAGATGCCGCTGGTTGAACGTGAGCATGCGAGAGCAGCCTTTGGACTCCGGTTTAGTCTTTGAAGACGGAGGTTAAAATCGGAGATGGATTTTCCGTTTATTTGTGCACATGTCCGGCCAACACTGAGATATTTCAGGTGCTGTTACAGCCACCCACATTTGAAAAGCACTCTTGTGGAGTTGAGTTAAACGCAGCAGTAGATTGAGGCCAGTGTGTGGGATGTTTCCATGGCGCAGGCTGGGAGCCTGTAGCCCTGCCATGTCCATTATGCGGATGCTCCCTCCTTACACGGTGCAGTCATTTGGAGGTTGCCTCTGCGCTGCTTGTTATTCATTAAAGCCTGTGGTTGCTTTAGGTGTCTAATAGCATAAGGGAAATTCAGAGTGTGATCTGGAGGTGCTAGATTGTTTGAATATATTTGTCAATGGAGGCTAAAAATGGGCCTTTTTATCCTGAACTGATATCGTCTGTAATGGACTGTAGTTCAGAAGCTTGGTGTAACATTACATCTGGAATGTCTGTAGTCAGGGCTCTAGACTAACTTTAGGCACTGGTTGCAGTTTTTTCTTAGGTGCACCAGCACCAAATTTAGGTGCACCCAAATTTTCAAACGCATCACATTCAGTACCGCAGTTTTACAAGTTCACTTTTTCTTTTCTTTCTTTAATCGCTGTCCATATAGGCCATATTGACTTGTAAATGATTAACTAACAATGTGGTCAACATAAAGTTCTTTATTTGAAGCACAAAGAAAGGTAGCAGTGCATTTGTCGCAGCATGTAATGTGTTTTATAGATGCGTTGTGCTTTTTCAGCGTTTCAATTCTAAATGTATTAAAACCAGTCAAAAACGCACTACTGCGAAGCCAATGCTCTTTGGAGTCGTCGATCATTTGTGGCTCATTATCTGATGCCGTCTCCGGACCAGGGCTTGACATAACCAGCGATCTGACACGGAGGACCCTCAACACCTCCCAGGGTTATCATTTAGGGTTCAAACGGACCAGGAGCCTGAACTTAACATTTACTTAACCAAAATGTTGGTAAATCATTCTTTTCACCCGCCTCTCGCCATCCGCGGTGACACCCCAGCTCTCTTTACCGTGGCGACGGGCCTAGGCTGCTCACCGCTCTGTCTGACTGCAGCACACGCATTTTCAAACATACACATATACAGGAATATCTGGACCACGGCCAATCAGCCCCGCCCTTCACTATCTTTGATTGGTTTAGACCACGAAATGGACCTTCAGAGTCACGAAGAGTTTTTATTTTTTGCCCCATCAAACTGCTGGTCGCACTGGTGCCATTGAGAAATTAGGTCGCATGTGCGACCAAATTGGTCGCACTCTAGAGCCCTGGTAGTGGTCTGCTGCATTGACACACACATTTTCAGACACATCCGTTCACCGTGCTGTTTAGCCCTTCCTTACTATTGCTTGTAAGCAGATCAATGCCCCGTTAATGAATGTGTTCAGGTTCTAGTTTTTTATAGCCAAATTGAACAAAAACACTTCACGGCTACACATAGCCATTTCCAGGGTTGGGTAGTAGTGGGGTATGCGTGAAGGTGTAATCAGGATACCAATAAAAGATAACTGTGTTCTGTTACAGTAACAATGACTAATCAGATTACAGGCACGTTATGAAAGATGAAAGGTGATCACTGGCAGGGTTACATGAAAGCCCCCCAATCACTGACACCTTACATGAGTACTGACAAACTAACATGAACTACTGCATTAACTAGTATGCAGTCATACATCACCTATGGTAAACATGTAGATGGTATATGTTCACTTAAGATTCATTAGCGCTGGAACCATTGTTAATCTAATCTAACACTTCAAGTGTTACCAAACAATCTATAGAAAATGTCGTATTTATTTATTTATTTATTTATTAAGTTATTTATTTATTTATTAATTAAGTTATTTATTTATTTATTTATTTATTTGGATCATTTTAATAGTGAGCTCCAGTGTTTGGCGCATCTTGCTCCATAACATTCTGTACCTGACTGGATATAAATGTGCGTCTTGTGAATGTTAACCTGCCAGACTTGAATGCTGAACTGAACTACTGTTATAAGTCTCGTGAGCAGTGGAGTTAGTTTTAATTTCGCATAAACTTTTTTTTTTTTTTCCAATGTAAGATGATGGAAAGGGGCTCTGTCCTGGGGTGTCACCTTGACCCAGTGGAGGTGGTGGGGGACAAGAGAATGAGGACTAAGTTCAAACACATGTTGAAGAACCTGTCCCACCCCATGTACCACTCTGTGAAAGCATTGGGCAGCTCCTTCAGTGCCCGGCTGCTGCACCCGCGGTGTGTGAAGGAGAGATACCGCAGATCCTTCCTTCTGGCCGCTGTCAGACTGTGTAACATCCTCCGTAGTCTATTTCTACAGTAGTCTATTATAGTTATTTTCTGTCATTTTTGTATATATAGATCTTATTTATTATTTGTATGTTTCCTGACACTTCTGTTCTTTCCTCTGTGCTGCTGTGGCATTGTAAATTTCCCCACTGTGGGACCAATAAAGGATTATCTTATCTTATCTTATCTTAAATGTCGATATGTGTAAATGATCATTATTTCGACGATCAGCCCTCCTTGCTATCCAAGTGAAATCTAGTTTTTCTAAACTTGTAGGACAAGTTAGTGTGGTTGCTGAAACTGCGGAGGGTTAGGGGAGCGAAGCGCTGCATAGCAAACGTGATGGACACAGCTGAAGCATGCTGCGCTAATATGAAGCATGCCCAATCAGAAATATTAGAAAGTACTGCTAATGAACTTCACACCATTCCAACTGCAACTCAGACGAAAACAGTCTGTGCTGAACAAAGCGATCATCGCCGTGTTTGAAATGTTTCCAGGCGTCACTCGTGTCATTTTACTAAACATGGGATCAGTGGCTATTGGTTGGAAGCACAGTATGAGCTGCTCTACACTTTTCTACATAGCCAGTCCATAAAGTGGAAGTAGAAAAGACAAGTAACACGAAAGTCTGATTAATCTGATTACAGATTACTTTAATAGGGTAATCCTTTGAATTAGGTTACCTACCCATCGCTAGCCACTTCAGATACTTGGGCTGGGATTTATAAACCATGACTGCTCTTATATGTAAATTTCAGTTGTGTCTGATTCTAGACTAGCATCTCTACTCCTGCGGTTTGTGAGTACAGACCCTGTTGTCTAAGGTGACTCCCTGCAGTTTTAGAACTCCTGGAAAAGTCAAACTGTGTCCTAAACCACATCGACGGCTCTGCACGATGTAGTTTAAGTTGGTTGAAAGTAGTTTTAGAGATGTGTATTTCATTGAAACCTTTTGGGCTGACTATTTGGGTGACTACTGAGTTGTAGTGTTGTAGCTCTAAACTAAAGAAAGAACATTTGGGCTCCAGGTGTGTCTCAGCTGATCGTTTACAGTTGAGCTAAGTGGAAAACTGTGTAAATTTCATTTACCGCCAAATCATTCCTTTAAACGTGGCAGCTGAGGGGAGTGGGAGAGAGCCTGGCTGGATATAGGATATATAGGTGAATATAGGGCCCGTGAGGATTGCTGTCTAGCAGTGTTTGCATTTGCACTGCTTCATATTTCTCCCCATGAGGACACAGTGTGCTTGTAAGGGAGAGTGAGAGAAGGAGAGACAGGAACAGAGTGATTACGAGCACCGCAGTAGAACTGGCTAGAGCCCTGGGGGTCTCCTGAGAGAAGTGGTCTGCAGCTGCACTCTCAATGTGGGCGTATGAGAGAGAAAGAGCGGAAGGATGTGATGTAGTCTTGTGAACACATCTGTCTACTTTCCCACTACCTGTCTGACGTGGGTCATCGCAGGATGTTTACAGGTCCTGAAACGTCAAAGGGCAGAAGGAGAGGAGGTAGCTGAGCTGCGGGAGGCATTAACTGGTAATGCGTCCCAGAGCAGGAGAAGCTAGTAGTAGCTAGTAGCTTGTAGTGTCTTACTCCTAGAGATGTCCCCAGTTCTGAAATCCGGCCATCAAGTACTCTGAACGCTCTGAATGTTGTGGGACTGTTTTATAATCCTGCTCATCCTGTCCCATTCCTGCCTGCTCAGCTGCCCTGCAACAAGTAGTGCTCTGGCTTGTAGTGTAGACATTTCAATCCACTCCCACCTGAAGGCCCAGGTGAGGTGAAACGACATTTCATTTCTCTCTGTATTCACAAATGAATTATTTTCTCCTGAAATAACCCGAAATAAACTCACCAGACAAAACAATGAGTCACCATTTGTGTTTAAGGTGGTAGTAACTTCAGGCTCCTGCAGATGGCGCAGCACGAGGATGATGGGACTATAAATATCTGTGATGGGATTCATAGATGTCTCGTTCCATGTGTGGAAGATGGCTCCAAAGCAGAAGTTAATGATTGGCTAAAAGGAGTGACTCCATTTGTGCACGCCAAAGACCATAGTGTGAAGGAAGTAGCTGAATCTGCAGGTGTATGGAAGGGTACAGTCATACGGGTCTACCAGCAGTGGCTGAAATCCCAGTCTACAGGAACTCTCCTTGGAATTGTCAGTAAAGGCATCCACCAAATCCTTGATGTGTCTGAACATTGATGTGGCCTACATCCAGAAAACCTGGTCTCATCAGTGCACTCCATTTTGCCACCTTGTATGTAAATACGGTGTGTCAGGTGGGTGATTTTTAAACTTGCACTGATCTGCAGATTGTCTGTGTGCTGGGGAGGTGACACTGCTCAAACTCTGAGCTGTGATCTACCGTTATAGCCAGCAAATGTAACCACCACCAGCCTCTTTAAGCCAGACCATCTTTTAAGTTCATGTAATTCAAAAGAAAGTATTGACAAGAGTATTGCTTGGCAGCTGATATCAAAGTCACGGTATGAGTTTTAATAGGGCAAAGCGGTCGTAAGTTGTTGATAGTGGACGGTTAACCCGTTGGCGATGCTTACGAGAGTTTTACAATGTTTTAGCTAGGACATGTCCTGCTAACTGTTTTCCGATGTCACCCAGGCTCCACTGAAGTACTGAGTACTGGAAACTGGATTATTGTCTGGATTGGACTTTATAATAAATTGGGGTTAGCTCTGATTTAAAGTGTGGATGTATTTTGGCTGTGGATGTATGGTAGGAGTAGCCATGGGGTACTAAATCAGTAGCAGGAGTAGTTGGGTCTACAAACTAGGGGCGGAACAATCCATGGATCTGCTACGCTCGGGTGTGCATGCTAATGTTCGCTCCTGTTCCATCCACGTTTCCTACAATGTAGCTGTAACCCCAACACAATACATGCAACACATGTACCACGGTAGTTGTTTCCCCACTTGGCAAAAGCAGTTGCTGATTGTATTGCATCATCACATAATAAGTGGTTGGTGTAGCTCAGCGGATAACACCACTACCCTCCAGGGAACCACCACCACATGTGGGAGACTAGGGTTCGATTCCCGGTCTAGGTGACTATGCTGTGCTACACCAATATAAGTCCTTGGGCAAGACTCCTAGCACTACACTGGCCTACCTGTAATATGATTACCCTTGTAAGAGCGTCAGCTAAATGCCATAAATGTAAATGTCATATGCACTTATTACTTCATCCTGTGATATCCAGCTATAGGAAGAGCGGGGGATACCTGATCCTACCAGGGGGTTTCACAGTGGGTTTTTAAACCTCAAAACTACATTTATTAATTAGTTTATTAGCCTATCATTTTATATAATGAAGCTTAAAACACATTTCCTCACAGTTTCTGGCTAGAACCTGCGAGAATGCCACGTCCATGCTAATATTAAACTTGGACCCAGAGTGTATTTCTGTGCTTTGCGCACGCATTACCATGTGACGTGTGCCCGGTGTGAAAGGCTACATCGATTCATATAGGAGCGTATTGTGCACAGCATGGCGCATCGTGCTGCACTGTTGCCGCGGCTGGTGTGAAATGGCCTTGTTGCAGTCTGCCAAATACAGCCTTGCTTGCTTGCTTGCTTGTGTTCACATTAAAGAGGCTAATGATGCAGCAGCAGCAGCCTACCAGCCATCCAAGCAGTAGCAGCCAAGAGAATGAAGTTCAACACTCTCCCGTAAGAATTCATGTGTGTGGAAACATTCTGGTGTTAGAGAACATAACAGACGAGACTGTCCGCTCATCTGAAAGGGCAGCTTGGCTTTGAAGCTGGTGGCTCAGTTGTGCTGATCATATCATCATCATCATCATCATCATCATCATCATCATATCCTTTTATATCGACTGCAGATCCCTATATACACTCACCGTTAAATAAATATGGCACCCAGAAGGACGTGTGGGATTGCAGTGCTATTGGGAGGGAGGATGAAGGTCACAAGGAACAATAAATTATGGAAACCGTTCGATTTGGTGCCGACCACATGGCCTCCACCAAAACAACACCGGGACTCGTCACTGCAGATGACCCACTGCCATTCTGAGACACTCCATGTCAGTCTGGCACAGCATCCTTGCAGTCTTTGGTGACATTGACATGGTGTTATGGACAGTCATTGTAACGGTCTTTGTGCATGTAGTCCTGTGTTGTGCAGCCGTCTGCCAATAGTGCTGGCACTAACAGGATCGCTGATGCGGAGGACATCCCTGCTCGCTGAATGTCTGCAGCCATGGCTGTTGGGTCGGTCAGGTAGAGCGTTGATTCCTTTTGGGTGCAACCATCTGTGCCACTATTTTTAAATTAAAATTGCATTGTGGCAAATTTAGCAGGAACAGAAATCATATAAATATCTATAAATATCTGTGATGGGATTCATAGATGTCTCGTTCCATGTCTGAAAGATGGCTCCAAAGCAGATGTGCATGCCAAAGACCATAGTGTGAAGGAAGTAGCTGAATCTGCAGGTGTATGGAAGCGTACAGTCATACGGGTCTACCAGCAGTGGCTAAAATCCCTGCATTGTGGCAAATTTAGCAGGAACAGAAATCATCAGATCGGTGGCTAAAGGAATCAGTGTAGGGTTGCATCATGATTTACACCCCTGCTATGAACTGGCCTGGCCTGGGCTGCACATATCCCTACTACCCCGCAACCTGGGGGGTGGGGGGTGGAGGGGGCATTTTTGACTGCTACCACATTTCAAACACCGCAAAATCAGCTA
>JAMWET010005256.1:492500-527500 GCA_024036415.1 Prochilodus magdalenae | reverse complement strand
TCTATCTGGTTGTCTGCCTATCTGTCTGCCTATCTGTCTGTCTCTCTGTCTCTCTGTCTGTCTGTCTCTCTGTCTGTCTGTCTGTCTGTCTGTCTGTCTGTGCGTGCTTTATTTTTACAAATTCCAAAAGATAACATTCAAAAGATAAAGTGTATAAATGTATATATGAATACAAAGGAGGAAAAGAGAGAGAACAGAGAAGGGTAATTATGAAAATACTAACCCAGCAGACTGTCTTGTGTGTGTACCTGAATCTCTGCTCCAGCAGGGCAGGTTACGATCTGTTTTCCCAGTGCCTTGTTTAACACTCCCTTAACATTAGTAACAGTTAAGTACTCTTCTCCGCTGTTCAGCCTATTGTTATTTAGTTGGAGAATCCTGCTGCCTCCATTTTCTTGTAACATTTAAATTTTATTTTTTATTTATTTATTTATTTATTTGCGTATGCACAATAAAACATGGCCCCTCCGCATTGTCCCGTTTCCTCAAAGCTAGGATGAGAATTAGCATAGCCCACTAGATCTGTGGTGGGTTTTGTTGACACCCAGCAGTCCTGTTAGCACTGGAGGTTTTTTATCCCATAGCTTTTTAATATCTCTCTGGGCTTCTTTGAAAATTCCACCTGTTCCCTCAAATCACGCATTTCATCCATCACCAGTTCCTACGTGGCTGGACAATGCTGAAGCCTCCTTTACCAACCACATACTGAATGTAAGTCCTGCTTTGCCACATGATGATCTGCTTTCAACCTCCAGGTTTTGCTGGGAAGCTTTTCTCCATGCATCAGTTATTAGTTCCCGTAAAGCTGCTTTCTCATAAGCTGATCTGCATCCCGCACCGTCACAGTGTTTTCTCTTTGTCCACAGTAACTGAAGCCAATAACAGTGGCCACTGTCTGTCAACCAGAGTCTGTCAACTCCACTTCAGAGGCTGTAGCTCTAGTTTAGCTGGTAGGCCTCGTGTTAGAGCAGGAGGAGTATTCTTATGTCAGAAACTTTACCATGTTGTGACGTCTTCTGTGTAGATTGTTTACATTTTAAATGACTTATACCATGTTTAACTCGACAGTCTTTGATTTATAAAAGAGGTAGGTCAAGATAACACATTACTGAACCTGAGGGAAATTGTATACATGTGGAAAAACTACATCATCACGTTTTGATTTCATTGTTTTTGTGATGTCATGGCCCATTTACATACACTCATCATCAAAAGAATAGCTCCACCCAGAAGAGAGTGTCAGATCTTATTGGGAAGGAAGATAAAAGTTACCAGGAACAATAAATGCTGATACATATAGACTGATATCAGTTACTGAGCTCACATACAGAAGTAGTGTCTCTCAGTATGGTGTTGAGCCACCATGTTTGCCAACACAAGATGTCAGGCGTCCTGGCATGGAGTTGTAGAGGTTCCTAAAGGTGTTCTGCGCTAATCTATCTCAGATTTGCAGTAGGGGTTGAGGTGGAGTAGCACCAGGCTCATCAAACCCTTCATCTTGGTGCTGACCACGCTGCCTCCACATATGGGTTCGTTGGTCTTCTCCACATAAAAAGACAAAAGTGGGACTCGTCGCTCCGTGACAGTCTGGTACCACACCATTGCAGTCTTTGCTGACGTTGACAGGGTACTATACACATTCGTCATATTGGTGTAGTCCTGTGTTGTCTGCCAATGGTGCTGGCACTACCAGGATGAATCCTGGACGACATGAATCATTTGCATGTCTCACTACCCACCAAGTTTCATTCCTGTCGGTTTATTGTCTCTGGGTGCTGCTACTATTTGACAGTAGTTCTATTTCTTTGACAGTGAGTATAGATGCACCTGTACAGTAGTATGCTATAAGGAATGTTATCGCCTGGGTTAAAAACCACTGCAATTGTACTTTGTGATGAATAGAACAGCATCTCAGAATGCTAAGCACTTTGTGGTGGATGGGCTACAACAGCAGGAGAACCATATCAGGTTCCACTTCTGTCAGCCAAGACCAGAAAGCTGAGGCTGCAGTTGGCACAGGCTACCAAAACTGGACAGGCTGGATGGAAATGTAGCCTGGCCTGATGAATATTGGTTTCCACTGAGGGGTCTGGGCTTCTAAGATGGGGTCAGAATTTGGCGCCAGCAACATGAAACCATGGACCAAACCCGCACAGTTTGGACCAGCGGTTATATCAGTTGACCATCTTCTGATGGCTACTTCCAACATTATGATGCACCGTGTTTCCAAGCAAAAAATTAACTGAAGAAGAATTTAAGGTTCTTCAGGAGTCCTTCCAGTCCCCAGACCTGACTTCAGTAGAACGCCTTTGGGTTGTAGCAGACAACAAAAGGGTTAAGGTTAGGGTTAAGGTTAGGTTAGGTTAGGGTTAGGGTTAGGCCTTTAGCATTTTTCTCACGGTAGCACAAATATTGACACCTAACACACATTATATTCTTTTCCTATAAAACTTGTATAGTCCTTAGTAGTTTAAGTTATTGGAAACATAACCAAAAATAAAAAAGTTCTTAAATATGAATATTCAGTAGAAAACGTTTAGAAAGGCCGACCTTTTGACCTGTAGTGTATACAGATCTAGTTCATATGCATGAAACATAGCATTCTGTAAGGTCCTGGAAGCCTATAGCATTGCACACTAGCATTTACCCCACTCCAGCACACCTGACTCAACTCTTCGGCTCATTATCCGGCCCTCTTGAGTCCTAACAGGTGTTTTAGTGCTGGGAAAAGCGCTGAAGTATGCAGTGCCACGTCCCTGTTGCGCTGCTTTTGAGAAGCATGGTCTTCTGAGTGTTATGAATTGGCTATATTTTCGAACATATCGCTCCCTGGTCTAGCTGAAGCGAAAAGCTCGGTGGGGTCATTTCTGGCGAGCTGAAACTGCCTAGGACTTGGACCTGAAGTGTTGTGTAATCATACCCCGGTTTAATGGTCTTTGTGCTTCGCCAGCTTTGTGAGCTTCCCCAAAGGTCCCTCAAAACATCACACCCTCATTGAGTTGCTCCTGATTAATTACTGCGATGTTCAACACTGGAGCTCCTGACCTCATCAGCTCTCCCGCAGGAGTTCATTTCATCCCCTGCAGTGGTTTGCAAGCTCACCTGCATCTGCACCTGCACCTCTTTTAAAGCAGAACGTCGTTGACCCATATAGCTCTGAGTTAATGAGTGCTGTGCGTTTTTCTGAAGCCCTGCTTGAGGCTACGTGAGGCTCATGAAGTTTCAGCCAGGAAAAAAAAAACACACACACACAAACCATCTACAGTGTGAAGCTTTAGTTCCTGAAGTTATGTGCGTGACTTTGCGTGTCAGTTTTGCTGTGGCCGTACACAGTCAGTACCGCAGGGCTTTTCTCCTGGAGCTTAGATCAGCTTCAAGTTCTATACAGTTTCAAATAACAAGCGTTCCATGGACTTGTGCGTTATACAGCTCATCATATATCCACCATATACACTGCCTGGCCACTTAAAAAGCCATCTCTGGGATTTAAATAAGCAAATACATTTACATTTAAGGCATTCAGCAGACGCTCTTATCCAGAGCAACTTACAACCGTGCTTAGTGTTCCATTGGATAATATTCCAGCTAGTACAGGAGCCTAGAACTCACCACAAGCTCAGACACTGTCCGAACAGGGGGCCAGTGCTGGTACCTAGAGATCAATACACAGACATATATAAAGCAAAAAGGCACTACCTGGCAACCCCAGCCCAGCGCGGTCATTATAAGTGCAACACAACACAAGTACATACACATATAACTTACACGTCTACTAGAGCTCACTCACTTAAATGCATTACCAAGAGATGGGTCTTCAGTCTGCGCTTGAAGACCACGAGACACTCCCATGTTTGGACAGCCAGTGGGAGTTCATTCCACCATCTGGGAGCCAGGACAGAGAAGAATCTGGACTAAATAGTATACAGTCATGTGGAAAGACGTATCCCGTGGTTGTGGAATTGATGATACTGTGTTTCAGAAGTGTCAGATTACTGTCCTCCATCAAGCCGAGTACACAGCTGGGAGCTGGAATAACTGGAGTTGTCCAGTGTAATGTTGTATTGGGAACCGGAAGCATAGAGGTGAACTGCCAACTTTGCAGAATTGCAGTCCAGAAAAAAGTTTGAATGATCGTATTAGGAGGTCAGTTAAACTTGAGGTTGAATCATAAAGTCCTGACTACAGAACTCATAGTTATGTTTAATAGTGAGTTACCAGAATCCCAAACGACTTGTTAGTGAGGCTAATCGGACAAAAGGCTTGGATTTGCTAGGGTGCATAGAGATTGGACTCTGGAGCAATGGAAAAAGGTCATGTGATCTGATGAATGATGCCCACCTCACAGCGATGGACACCTCATTGTAAGAGTGGAAGAACCCGAAGTGATGCATAGAGCCCACTGTACAAGTACCTGTACACTTGGGGCAGTGTTAAGACCTAGGCTTGCCTCATTTGGTCAGGTCAAGGCTCAGCAGCATTAGGTGGTAATAAAATGCGTCAGCTGACCACCTGGATGTCCTAAACTGCACGACCAGGTTACCCGAGTTTTTTTCTTACCTTGGGGTGCCAGCGTATTCAAGGACGACAGTGCGGAGATTCCCAAGGCTCGGAGTGTGAAAGAGTGGCTCAGGGAGCATGAGGAATCATTTTCACGCACCACAGAGTCCTGACCTTACCCTCATTGAAAGTCTTTGGGATGTGCTGAGAGATTTTATGCACCGCTTCAGCTCTCCTATGATCAATAAAAGATCTCGGGCAAAAAATGAATGCTCGGATGGAAATAGCAGTTGTGCTGTTGAATACGGTTGTTGACACAATGGTACGGTGAATATGTGCTGCAGTCAAAGCTCAAGGCCATCCAGTGAAATATCAGTGTGACTGTGAATCACAGTTCAGCCAATAAACTCGCAGAACAGGATAAATGGGGCGTGAACCTCGGCTAATCGCACGGTGTACACACTCGGTAGGACAGTACGGTCTCTCTACAGGCTATTTCAAATAGACAGTGTACAAGATCACCTTATTAATACATGGCTATTATGTCCATTCATACACAGCAAAGTCCTCATGTTTGGACTTTTGCCCCTCTCTTTTGCCCTGGTGTCTCAGCCAATGTTCCTGAAGAGGTTGTGACTTCTTTGTCCCAGTGTCTCCCCCCCGGATTGGGAAAGCAGTCGTGATTGTGACTGTATGGCTGAAGTCACACAGTGTATTCCTGGAGGGAATTTATCAGGGCACCTTGTTTAAAGAGGCCTGCCAGAGCCTCACCAGCTGCCTGTGTGAGCGTTCCCTCCGTCACTGGCAGCTTGAGTTGTTTGTTCATTAGCGGCCCAGTGTACACTCGGCTTATGTCACATGGTTACCAGGATGTTGGTATTGTTGTGATTTCATGAGAACAAGTAAATGAGCTTGGCTCAGTACCAGTACTGCTATCAGTGCCTTCCTTACTCGGATTCGGGAATCTGATTATGATGGGTTTGCTAAGTGCGTGTGAGGTACATCACTGTTGTTTTCCCTGACGTTAAATACCCCAGCCTCTTAGTGATACAAGGCAGTCATAAGCTGGAGGTTAGGGAACCGGCCTTCTCACAGGAGGGTTGCCAGTTCGATTCCCTTAACCAACCGTAACGACTGAAGTGCTCTTAAGCAAGGCTCCCTTACAACCAACTGCTCCCCGAATGCTGTGGATAGGGCTGCACACTGCCCCCTAGTGTGTGTGTTCAGTAGTGTGCGTGTGTGTATGTGGGCAGTTCGCTTCACGGATGGGTTATGTGCTGAAGACAAACACATTTCGTTCTAATTCAAAAAAATTTCTTTCATTCAGTGTGAGTGAATTTTTTTTTTAAGATTTTAATCCCACAGTGGGGAAATTTAGTCTCCGCATTTTACCCATCTGTGAAGTGAAACACCCACAAACACACTCACTAGTGAACACACACACTAGGGGGCAGTGAGCACACTTTCCCGGAGCGGTGGGCAGCCCTATCCACGGCGCCCGGGGAGCATTTGGGGGTTAGGTGCCTTGCTCAAGGGCATCAGTCGTTACTGTCAGTTCAGGGAATCAAACTGGCAACCCTCCTGTCACAAGGCTGGTTCCCTAACCTCCAGTCCACGACTGCCCAATAGTCTGAGTTTGACGTGGTAGTTTCGGTTGGTGTAGCCCAACGTTACACTATAAACAGTAGGTCAGAAAACGGTTAGCAGAAATCGCTGGCATGCTTTATTTTTGGAGGTCATCCGTACGGTCTCAGATGACCAGGAAAACAAGCCCATTAAACCGCAGTATTCCTCAGGCTGTGATCTCACTGTCGGATCATTCTCACACCGTGAACTCCCGACACGGAAGCCCTCTGCTCATCCTGATGCCGTATTCTTCTCCTTGATGAATTCTCTCCCTCTGCTCAGACGCCAGGGATGTGTCGTCCCCGTGAGGCTGTTGGGTTCCGTTTTGAGACAGTATGTGTCGGCTCTGCGTGAATACTGGTGGATGTGTTTGTCCTTTTTGTCTTTGATCCAGACACTGGCGCTGTCTCTCCTCCTGTTGTCGGGCTCTGCTGTCTGGCAGGTGCGTTTCATGTTCAGAAAACACTTCCCCCGACATGCGCTGCTGTTCGTGCGCGCTGGGGTTTTGTAGTCAGAGCTTGTGATGTTGGCGGTGTTGGTTTGAGCGAGGTGAAGTTCAGCAGCTGCTTCAGGCCCTGCTACTGAGCTCTGTGCATGCTTTCCATTTGACTCCGTGTGACAGTACGACTAACCAGCATCAGTTACCTTGCTGTGTAGAAGAACTGTATGAGGGCTTTCCTGACGGTTACTATAGCCGAGTAATCTGTTGGTTATGGCAGTGATTAGGTGATTAGGTGATGAATGAGGAGCAGAAAAGGTCCAGCTAGGGATCTGCAGCTACGAACCGCAGCTATTTAATACATGATGTCATTTACAGTGTTCCTACTGAGAACTGAAATCCGTCTTCACACAGTGCAACACCTACCCGATCTTCAGGGTCCTCAGGAAACAGCACTAAACACGCACGTCATCAGAAATGTTCCGATGAAAACACGTTTTTTGAACATTTCTGGAGGGCGTTTTTTAAATGCTCAGTTTTCAGTGAAGTGAAACACTGTGTTCATGCGGGCCAGAGGCCAAAACTGCAGAGGAAGATATCCGCATCCTTTAGACTTCCAAAAAATATCCTTCTGCCGCGACAGCTACACCCTGCTGTTAACTACACCTAACTACAGTTTTACTGCAGTTTACTCACCATGCTGAACTTCAGTCATTTAATAATAAAACATTTATAATATTAATATATAATTGAATAAATTTATTTATTATAACTAGAATATAAACATTTATTATTTTTATTATTATTATTATTACAATAATATTAAAATAGTATACATTTTTATATACAATTATTATAAGGTAAAAAACAATATATTATTGTATAACATAATATAAATTAATAGTAATACATTTATTATTATTATTATTGTTGTTATTATTATTATTGTTATTATTATTATTATTATTATTATTATCTATTTATTTTTTTATGAAATCAAAGTGAAATATTCCCCTTTGAATTGAGTGTTTCGCTATACGTCAGAATTTTCACCTTTTGGTCAAGTAATGTAAATGAGAAGCACAAACATCAAGTGAACTAATTAGTGTGGCACCAACACTGGCAGTATTAATATCAGCAGTGAGGGTGTGTGTGTCTGTCTGTGGGTTGGTGTGTGTGCGCGTAGCCTTGTGTGGGCGCACATCATGTAATGTGATCTTACCAAACACACACACACAGTTAACCACATGACGACCCTACAGCCGAGTTTGCTTCGTGCTCCTGTGTGTATTTGTCTCTGTATAAAAGATGCATGAGGCTTATAATGTTGTTAGATACTGATACTGTGTTGTCTGAGTGAGCGCTTGAGCAGGGTTTAGATTAGTAAATGCTTACTGCTGATCTAATCAGTAATAAAGAGCCACTGGCGTATGAGTTATATTCTTATTTATGTGTTTTTATTTTGTAACGGTGAGTCTCTGAAGTCTCACCTTTGTTAGATCATGTTCTTTAAATATCAGGCCAGAAATCCACCATGGAGAGCATCAGTTCTCACTGATTAGATTTCAGTTTGTGTGATCAGGAAGCCAGGAATCTAACTGAATCTAAGTGATGGAATTCATCGTGCAGCTCATACCTGCAGCTGATGTGTAGTTTGTAATCACTGAAGCAGTACGGCAGTATGTGAGACGTGGATCTGCTATTTTTACTACAGTGTTCGTTTCTGATCGTGCTGAGTTTCTAATGTGGATGGGAAAAGTTTTCTACTAGACGCCCACATATAAGAGTCGTGTTAACGTGCCAGGTGAGCTCGGTCACACCTTTTTTTTTTTTTTTTTTAAAGATTATATTACAGGGAAGTGTTTCCGTCCTTGCCTGGACCTCCAGTGATGTACTGTTAGATGGAATGTCCGTGTGTTGCACACTCCTTGCTGAGATTTGTTGGCAACTATTTTTAACTAGCATCATTATTAACTTGGTTGATTTGCAGCATCAGTGAATATGGAGGTCTGAACAAGCAACATGAAGACGACCAAAATGCCCAACACAATGGTAGGAAACTACCAAATGGGTGGTTTTTCATCTGTCACTGTCTGTATCCTGGCTTTCAAAATCATGTGTTTCCCATAATGCCACTTTGTCACCAATTTTTTCTATTGTTGTCAATTTAAACCTCGTCCAATTAAGCCAGTTACAAACTGATCTTTACTGAAAGCTTCGATCGTAGATTCCACAGGTTGCTGTCATGTAGTCATGTAGAAACACCAGATAAGGTTGTATAAATTGTTTATAGCTGAGATGGAATCTTGTATTTGTGTTAGTTTTTATATGGATATTAATATTTTGTTGTTTTTTTCTTGTTAAATCTTCTAAGAAAAGTAATGCCTCAAAACACCAGAAATTCCAAAAAAGGACCCCCTTCCCCCCCAAAACATTTTTAGCATTTCTTTTGTTACTGTATCTAGAAAATGCATTGGGGCTGAGCAGCTCCG
Source organism: Prochilodus magdalenae (assembly GCA_024036415.1). Classification (NCBI taxonomy): domain Eukaryota; kingdom Metazoa; phylum Chordata; class Actinopteri; order Characiformes; family Prochilodontidae; genus Prochilodus; species Prochilodus magdalenae. Next base: position 518,446 of record JAMWET010005256.1, on the reverse strand, counting down.
TGCACTGTTTAATTCCCTAGTGCCTCACTGCTATAGTTTGCCATTACTACATTAAAGGCCTGTAGAGACCGCTGAAGGCCTGGGATCACATGTAGCTTAAAATTTACACAGAGAAAGCAGCCAGTCTTAGGGCAACAGACAAAGGCTAATGATTAGCTACCTTGGCTAATCTTGCGAGCTTGGCTAATGTATCAATGCTCCATGTCTGCTTTCTGTGGTACTGCTCTGCTACGTGAGATTATATGATGAGATGCGTCTGGTGTGCAGCTTTAAACGCTACGTGAATACTGACTGTGGCACCAGTTACCCCTTAGCTTAGCTACAGTTTGCTACTGACCAGTCTGGAACCGGACAGAATTTAGCGATACTAAGGTTCTCAAGGCTGGAGCGCCAGGCTCCTGACTCCTGAATACCCAAATTTCTAACACCTAGAACAGGAGGTTCTGACATGCGCTCAGGAGCACAAGGGTGAGAGTTTTATGCTGATGTAAGCTGTTTTAAAGACCTTCATCAAGAAGAAATTTTGGGAAAATGTTGGTGAAATTGGAGAATAAGGCCTGTATATTTTGCTACTGACCAGAGTAGCAGAAGGAAGTTGGCACTACTAAGGCTCTCGATACCCATGCCAAGTCATTACACTTTTTTTTTGGGACCAAAATGGTCCCTTTGCTGATGTGTTTGTTTAATGAACAATATTTAGGTGTAGCAGTTTGAGTTCCGTGCTCCGGCCTGGTTAGTGATCACACTAGATGCATACTGTGCTCAAGTCCGGCCGAACCGTGTCCAGGCCCATCTCTTTAAGTGGGTACAGAGCGAGCACACTGGTCAAATGAGCTGGACTTCGGGGGTCAATCATGAGTACACTCATACAAACATGATTCTGCTTGCACGTGAATAAGACCGCAGACTAGACTAGACTGGACTAGATTGGACTAGACTAGACTGCTGATTGACCGAGCTGTACCCCTACATTTCTGTATGTGCAAATAAACTTCAACTCAAGGCTGGAGCTCCAGGCTCCTGACTCCTGAATACCCAAATTTCTAACACCTAGAACCGGAGGTTCTAACATGCACTCTGGAGCAGGTTCCTGGTGATGTAGGCTGCTGTAATGACCTCCATCAGGAAGAGTTATAACAAGGGTGAGAGTTTTATGCTGATGTAAGCTGTTTTAAAGACCTTCATTAAGAAGAAATTTAGGGAAAATGTTGGTGAATTTGGAGAATAAGGCCTGTATATTTTGCTACTGACCAGAGTGGCAGAAGGAAGTTGGCACTACTAAGGCTCTCGATACCCATGCCAAGTCATTACAATTTTTTTTTGTCTTGGAAATATTTAAGCTGTAATTGGATTTTTGTCTAGTGGCCGATACCCTACACACCAGGATTTCTGTGGATTTTCCAGGATTTTTTAAGGATGTATGAGGCGTTGAGAGAAACACCCACGCTCACATGTACTGTCCAAACACACTCACAGAGGCTGCCATTCCAGTTATGCTGAGGGAATTTCATCACCTTTGACAGGTAGCTGCCCAGGAACCAATTTCAGTCTCTCTGAATTTCGTCCCAAGCACCACCACCAAACCACACACACACACACACACACACACACACACACACACACACACACACACACACACACACACACACACACACACACACACACACGTGCATACTCCTGACCTTGTATGTGTGAATTTGAAGCCCTTGGTCATATTTGATGAATAAATAAGAATAAGAAACAGAGCTGCTATTGTGCATTGTGCTGCTGAACAGTGTAGTGACTGTGATGTTTTGTTCAGGTGAATGCGGTGTTCAGTTTCATGCGTGGGGTTTACACTCTCTGGAATGTGGGGTTTTGTGTGTTTTGGCGTTTTCTTGTCAGACCTGAACCCCCATGCTATGTATGAGATTGTCAGTGTTATCAGTGATGGAGGGGTCTGTGGTAGGGTGTGTGTGCGTGTGTGTGTATGTGCGTGTGTGTATGTGCGTGTGTGTATGTCCGTGTGTGTGTGTGTGTGTGTGTGCGTGCGCGTGTGTGTGTGTGTGTGTGTGCGTGTGTGTGTTTGAATTCTTTGGGTTCAGCCCTCAGCGCCCACAGTGTGCTGTCACAGCTGAAATATGGGCTTGTTATCTGCGTGTGTGTTTACAGTTCAGGACATAAGTGTACAAACCTCAGTTCCTGAGAGCACAGTGTGTGCGAGGCTGATGAAAACAGAAAGCAGTGATTAGCGGATTCGGTTTGACCCAGCATGACAGGCCCCGACTTTTACATGTTATGCTGGTACCAGTCTGGACGGTGGTCCCTTTCTCGTCAGACCCCACACTACACGTTTCCATTGTGCATCAGTCCATTTCAGATGAACTCGAGCCCAGGAAAGCGGTCGGCGGTTTGGCATGTTGCTGACTTGTGACCTTCACTGTGCATAAGACAGCCTTAAGTAGCATGTGTGGAGTCTACGATGAACAATGTATTATCAAGCCCATGTGGTGATACTCATTGTGGGTTGTGCCCGGATGCCTCTTACCATGCTCGTGTATGTGTGTCCTCTCTTCCCTGCTGGCCTACACTCACATTGCCCTAATGCCTACAGCACACATATTCCATTGCTCTGCATGTCGTTATAGCCAACATCTATTGAGGAATTGTATGTGGCTTGAGGGTGGGATGCTAGATATGATGCAACCGAAATATTATTCCCCCTGTACTGCCCCCACACTACCATGCACTGGACCTACCTGCACCTGCCTTATTACTCCTGAGTTATCCAAAGCGCTGATGCTTTGATGCTCTGAAGTTGGCTTCCTGTTCATCAGCCTCTTGATTTAAATGTTCTAGTTCCACCTTAAATGGTGCTGAAGTTACGTTCTGGCCCTGGAGACCAAAATGGTCCCTTTGCTGCCGCGTTTAATGGACAACATTTAGGTGTAGCAGTTTGAGTTCCGTGCTCCGGCCTGGTTAGTGATCACACTAGATGCACACTGTGCTCAAGTCCGGCTGAACCGTGTCCAGGCCCCATCTCCTCAAGTGGGTACAGAGCGAGCACACTGGTCAAATGAGCTGGACTTCGGGGGTCGATCATGAGTACACTCATACAAACATGATTCTGCTTGCATGTGAATAAGACCGCAGACTAGACTAGACTGGACTAGACTGCTGATTGACCGAGCTGTACCCCTACATTTCTGTATGTGCAAATAAACCTCAACACAAGGCTGGAGCTCCAGGCTCCTGACTCCTGAATACCCAAATTTCTAACACCTAGAACAGGAGGTTCTAACATGCGCTCTGGAGCAGGTTCCTGGTGATGTAGGCTGCTGTAATGACCTCCGTCAGGAAGAGTTATAGGGAAAACAAACTTGGTGAAACAGGAGAATGAGGCCCATCGATCTTAAGCTGTTACAGACAGGCACCTTTTCGGGACCAAGTGTCCTGGACCCATCCTCGCTCGCGATTGCATCATCTCTTTAAGATCTTCTTTGAAGACTTCAGTGTTCCTCGCCCTGAACTGCTCTGGTCCCAGCGCTCTTTAGGCCTCTGTTTCAGAGCAAGTGTATACTGTGAGTATAAATAGTGAAGTTGTTAAACGCTAAATGTCAAGTGTTTAATATCTTAGAGTTTCATAAGGAATGCAGGTGACTGTGGATTTGCGTATCAGTCCTTTCTGTTTTGTTGTAATTGAGGTTTGTAATAAATATGGAGTATTATTAAGCATTATTACATGTAGGTGTAGTCTGGCTCCTGTATGCCATCTGGAAATAGCAGGCTTGTTCAGCTCCTCTGTGGGAGTTTCGCTCACAGACATACAGGGGGATATTGGTTGGTACAGGCTGTGATGTTCGCCTCCCAGGTCTTCTCTGTGCTTCAGTAAGGAGGAGAGAAGCAGCACTGCAAAAGATTCTGACATGAGCTCAACGGATATTTGGGAAATGATTCCTGAACTTCACCAAACCTGACATGGAGAGTTCCTTGGGTCCCTGTGGCTTGGGGAAATATTTCAAGCTCTCCTTTGGACATCATAAAATATTTACTGTGCATGTGTTCAGATTTTGTGCTAAGGCTTTGCATAGCATATGGGTTCTACATAATCCCCCCTCCACCCCAATGGCATCAAGGTCTCTAGGGTCTGCATGGGAACAGCAAGTGTGAAATTATCCAGGGATTTAAAGGGATTAATCTGAAGAATACATTCGTTAAAGTGGAATTTGATTAATTAGGTTTTTCTACTGGGTGCCACTGCTTGCCTTTAACCACCACGGAGCTCCGGACTGTCCTGCACTGTGGAAGCTTGGTCTGCGTCCTGCTGACCCATCTGATGACCAATCAACTTCATTACAGACTTATCAGACATTTTTTATTCTACCCTACAAACACTGACCACGCCTTTCCTTTGCTGTCTGTTGTCTGGTGTTGACCCCAAGAGGACGGGTTCCCCCTTTGAGTCTAGGTTCCTCTCAGGGTTCCCTCCTTCTTAACTAAGGGAGTTTTCCTTGCCCCTGTCGCCCTTGGCGATCCACACACCTGCTTTGTGACAACATCTGGGGTCGTGTGGTCATGAGGTGCAGGGGTTCAGCTTTACTTCCTGCTCTTAAATGCAGGGGTGAGGCTAAAATAAGAAGACTCTGTTTATGAATTAAGAAGCTATTTTCATAATTCATAATACATATATTGGAAAGAATGTTCTCAGATTTGGGGTCAGGTTAAGTCAGGGTCAAAGTTCTCAAGCGGTGTTTGGATTTGGAACAAAATTACAGACTAGATTTTAGCTAAAGCGTCAGTGCTGACCTACAACACAGCCCACTGCGGGCTGATCGATCCCCATCCATATTTAATGAGTCATGTGCTGCCTCGTACACGGCCTGTCAGCTGCAGTCTTGTCTCTCTGTCCGCCTTCTCCCTGTTTTTGTTGGGAAGCACCTCATTGACCTCACTTGTTTGCTCGCTCACATGCTCAATCACTCACTTTAGCAGGCTGAAGATTCTCCACAAGGGGGCGCTGTTAGCACGCTTGCATGCAGCCTGATAATGCATTAATAATCCGAGTCCCAGCTCACTCGGAATAGAATAAGTTCATTAATACGCCTCATTTCTGCATACAGTTCCTGTCCACCTGAACAAGGGGAGGGCAGTGGTGGTGAGCAGCGCTGTTACCTCACAGCAAGAAGAGACAGAACATAGAACTTGGAGTTTCTGTTCAAAGTCAGATGTTTTGATATGTGTAAATTTACACCTCCAACCAGATTAATGAAAAGTTTTGCATGTATGCATAACCGGTGTGCATCGCTGAAAGGAAGGGAGCTGGCCTGAACACACCAGCTGGACAGCGTTTTATGTTTGCACAGTCTCCATATCATCTATAGCGATATCAGCATTGGTTTATGATTTCTCATGTTCAGGTTTAGCGGAATGGGTGAGAACTACAGTTAACTGTGTGTTACTGGCTGCTTCTTTACTAAATCAAATGTTTGGCTGATGTTTACAACACTCCAAGCTTTTATCACCGAGTCTCTTTATACTCATGCAAACTCACACAATGCAGCAGCACAGATCCCTACAGAAATGCCCACTGTTACTCTCGTACTAACGGAACTGCGCTGGCTGGCTCTATTTTAAAATACAGTGAGCTAAATAAGTATTTGAACACCCTGCGACTTTGCAAGTTCTCCCACTTAGAAATCATGGAGGGGTCTGAAATTTTTATCTTAGGTGCATGTCCACATAATCTAAAAAAACAAACAAACTGGAAATCACTATGTATGATTGTTTTAATAATGTATTTGTGTGTTACTGCTGCAAATAAGTATTTGAACACCTGCCAAGCAAAAATTCTGGCCCTCAAAGACCTGTTATTCCACCTCTAAAAGCTCCACCTCCACTCCACTTATTACTCTAAATTAGAAACACCTGTTTGAGGTCGTTAGCTGCATAAGGACACCTGTCCACCCCACACAATCAGTAAGACTCCACCTACTAACATGGCTAAGACCAAAGAGCTGTCCAAAGACACCAGAGACAAAAATGTTGACCTCCACAAGGCTGGAAAGGGCTACGGGGCAGTTGCCAAGCAGCTTGTTGAAAAAAGATCAACTGTTGGAGCAATTATTAGAAAATGGAAGAAGCTAAACATGACTGTCAATCTCCCTCGGACTGGGGCTCCATGCAAGATCTCACCTCGAGGGGTATCAATGATCCTAAGAAAGGTGAGGAATCAGCCCAGAACTACACGGGAGGAGCTGGTCAATGACCTGAAGAGAGCTGGCACCACTGTTTCCAAGGTTACTGTGGGTAATGCACTAAGACGTCATAGTTTAAAGTCATGCTTGGCACGGAAGGTTCCCCTGCTTAAATCAGCACACGTCCAGGCCCGTCTTAAGTTTACCCATGACCATTTGGATGATCCAGAGGAGTCATGGGAGAAAGTTCTGTGGTCAGATGGTCTTAATTCCACTCGCCGTGTTTGGAGGACGAAGAATGATGAGTACCATCCCTACTGTGAAGCATGGGGGTGGAAGCATCATGCTTTGGGGTGTTTTTCTGCACATGGGACAGGACGACTGCACTGTATTAAGGAGAGGATGACCGGGGCCATGTATTGCGAGATTTTGGGGAACAACCTCCTTCCCTCAGTTAGAGCATTGAAGATGGGCCGTGGCTGGGTCTTCCAACATGACAATGGCCCAAAGCACACAGCCAGGATAACCAAGGAGTGGCTCTGTAAGAAGCATACCAAGGTTCTGGAGTGGCCTAGCCAGTCTCCATACCTAAACCCTATAGAAAATCTTTGGAGGGAGCTCATACTCTGTGTTTCTGACCGGCCACTATTCCAAACAAACAGCCAGCAGTGATGCCACCATGTGTCATCCTGTAAGTGGCAGCACCATTGGCAGACGGCTGCATGACACAGACTACATGCAAGCAGACCGCTACAACGACTGCCCTGAACACCACGCCAGCATTGACAAAGACTTCAATGGTGTTGTGCCAGGCTCCACCTCCACCACTACCGCACAGGAGCTGAGTGAGAATATTCGAGCTGCATGGGATGGATTATCACAGGACACCATTAGGTTCCTCTACAACGCCATGCTGAGACGTCTGGCATGTTGGGTTAGCAGGCACGGTGGCGCGACGCCTTACTGAGACACTATTTCTGTATATGTAGCTCAATAAATATGGATCATATCCGTCTAAATTTATCAGCATTTACTGATCCCGGATCTCTCTTCACAGTAGCGCTGCAATCCCACACTTCCCTCTGGGTGCAGCTATGGTTTTGATGCTGAGTGTATCTCCTGTCTGGAAAAGGTTTTGAGCTGCCACCGCTGTGAAAGTGATCTGCAAAGAAGGAGTTATGGTTATTATTATTAATATTAGTGGTAATACTGTGTCACTGTGTGTTGTGAGCTCCAGCTCTCAGAGTACACAGTACCTTGGATGCAGATGTACTCAGTACTGCGGCTGCGGAGCAACAGTTACTGTTCACGGAAAACTCTCCAGCTGAGTAATGATCCCTCAGCCAGGCTGAGCAGGTGACCAAACAAGAGCACCAGGAGTGAGGAGTGGAGCCCCACATTAATCACTCTGTGTCCTTGTTCCTGTTCTTCTTGGAGAGAGCTGTGGTGAGCCAAAACATGGTCCTCACCGGGTTCTGCTCCAGCCTTCCGCCTCCTTCACTAATAACAGCACAGCAGCTGGAGAATCCCTCTATCTCTCCCATAGCAGCAGAGACGGGTCTCTCTCTCTCTCTCTCTCTCCCTCTCCCCTCCCTCTCTTGCTCTCGTTATCTCTCTCTCCCTCTCTCTTTGTCCTGTTTCTCTATTCCTTTAACACTCCCTCTTTCCTTTTGCTTACACTCTCTCTCCTCCTCTCTGGCTCGTCCTTTTCTCACTCACTTCCTCACAAATTATCTGTGTTTTTCTCTGTGTTCCCTTTCCCTCTGTCACTTTTCTTTCTCTCTGAGTTTCTCTCTCTCTCTCTTTCTGAGTCTCTCTCTCTCTCGCTGAGCCTCTTTCTCTCTCTCTCTCTCTCTCTCTCTCTCTCTCTCTCTCTCTCTCTCTCTCTCTCTCTCTCTCTGAGTCTCTCTTTCTCTCTCTCTCTGAGTCTCTCTTTCTCTCTCTCTCTCTCTCTCTCTCTCTCTCTCTCTCTGAGTCTGTCTCTGTCTCTCTCTGAGTCTCTCTGTCTCTCTCTCTCTGAGTCTGTCTCTGTCTCTCTCTGAGTCTCTCTGTCTCTGAGTCTCTCTCTCTCTCTCTGAGTCTCACTGTCTCTGAGTCTCACTGTCTCTGAGTCTCTCTCTGTCTCTGAGTCTCTCTCTCTGAGTCTGTCTCTGTCTCTCTCTGAGTCTCTCTGTCTCTGAGTCTCTCTGTCTGAGTCTCTCTCTCTCTGAGTCTCTCTTTCTCTCTCTCTGAGTCTCTCTTGCTGAGTCTCTCTCGCTCTCTCTCTCTCTCTCTCTCTCTCTCTCTCTCTCTCTCTCTCTCTCTCTCCCTCTCTCTCTCTCTCTCTCTGAGTCTCTCTCTCTCTCTCTCTCTCTCTCTCTCTGAGTCTCTCTCCCTCTGAAGTCTCTCTCTATTAGTCTCTGAGTTTCTTTCTCTATCTCTCTCTGAGTCTCTCTCTCTCTCTGAGTCTCTCTCTCTCTCTGAGTCTCTCTCTCTCTCTCTCTCTCTCTCTCTCTCTCTCTCCCTCTCTCCTCTGGCTGCTCTGGGTGTAGTGTTTGTGGTTAAGCAGCAGGTGCAGTGATATTTTAAAGAGACCAGTTCAGCGTGACTCTCCATTCACACGGTCCCCTTTTTTTTCTTTTTCTCTTTTTTATTGAACGTGTGAACAGCGTGGAAGGGAATGTTTCTCACAGCCTGAGAACACCGAGGGTAATTTGAGCCTGCTGCTTTGCGGTCATCTTGGCCCTCTCGCACACCCACTTTATATCCACCAAAGCCATTTTGGTCGCCCTCAGAACAAGCGGCCTGGGAACACGGCGTTGGCGTATAAAGCACGCCAGTGTCTAAAACACGGCTCACTGCTGCGAGAATCAACAAGCCGCTGTGGCCGACCATTACTGTCAACACATTCAAACCTGGGCCAGTCCACCTTCTCTCCATAGAGCCTCCCTAATAGACACCATATGGTCTTAAGTTCCAGTCGACGTGCTTGACCCTGCCAGCCAATCGTTTGGATGCTTGAGCTGTCGGAGATTTCATTCCCGAATTCCGTATCATTCCTGCCAAAGCTGACATCAACTTCTGCCAGCTGGCCATCATTCCAGAACGAGGAAATAAGAACCCGAGCGGTTTGAGCGGACACTTAAGGTGTCTTTGAAATATGTGCCACTGTGTTGGGTGTTTTAGCCTGTCTGACTCCGTCTGCTCTGTCTGAGCGCTATTAGCCATGTTCTCTGCTGGCTGGCAAATTCAATATCTGAGGCTCAGAGAAGAACACATTAATACCTGACCTTTTCCACCCTGCGAGCTTGTGCCATGACCGGTTAAACCTTTTAATGAGGCGTTCTTAAATAAATTTCTCTTTGGTGGCGGAGTACAGCGCAGTCTCCCTACCCTTTATTGCCCTTTGGATAGACCGCTTTATCTCCTGCCTGGCGTCTGCTCTGACTGGAACTCTCTTGTAGTTAATAGATGACCTTCGGTAGAGTGTCCCCCACCTTAAGACGAGACTGACACTGTACCGGTGCTTCAAGCTAAGCGTCTAACAGTCTCATTGTGCATTGAAGAATAGATTTGAAAGAGTGCATTGAAATGTGGAGCTTTATAGCCAGTGCCTCCTCACTGTCCTCTGAGGGTCTCTCATTTATCACCTTCCTAGGAAACCACTGTCAAATCCAGGTACATCCTGTCATAGCGAGTACAGTGGGCCTGCCATGCCTGCACCCACTCTGAAACAGCTTGGCCTTTTATAAACCTGTCCTGTATTCTGAGATTTTTGTTAGAGGGCCTCACAGCAGGTGTTGAAGAAGGTGTATACAGTCTACTGTACGCTGCAGACTCTTTTCCACCATAGCGATCACTGAAAATCAATAAAACACTAACATCAAGAATCAGAAAACCATATTGAGCTGTGCATATGTGCATCATTATGGCCTCTTTCCGTACAAATTCCCAGTTTCATTTTTACTTTGAGGTTCACTCTAGTTTTTCACCATACAAGAAATGTCAGCTTTGCTATGATACGGCAGCAGTGAAACTTGGTGGGACGGTCTGACGTTGTGAGACATGCTAATGATTCAAGATTCACGCTCAGCCACACGTCACCTAATCAAGGATGAGCCTTATTGCTGCACCTGACTGACCCAACGGCCACGATTGTGGGCATTCAGAGAGCTGTGGTGCCTCCATGAGCCGTCCTGTTAGTTCCAGCGCCATTGGTAGGCAGATGCACGATGCTGTACTACATGAATGCAGACCAGTACGACCGTTACGTTGGGTTCTTAACATGTCATAATAGACACACTGTTCTCGTTTTTTAAAACGGTTCTCCATAGAACATACAAAACACTGTTTAATGAATAATGCAAAGAACCATATGTTATGGTTGAAGGTTGTTGTAGCTCAGCAGATAACACCACTACCCGTCAGGGAGCCACCACCACACGTGGGAGACTGGGGTTTGAATCCCGGTCTGGGTGACTATGCTGTGCTACACCAATAAGAGTCCTTGGGCAAGACTCCTAACACTACACTGGCCCACCTGTAATATGATTAACCATGTAAGTCGCTCTGGATAAGAGCATCAGCTAAATGCAGTTAATGTAAATTAATATTCATAATTCATTTTATTAACGACAAGTGTCTTTACTAAAGAACCTTCAAGATCCGTCTTTTTAAGAAAGTGAAGTTTTATAAAATCGTCCCTGTAGGTGTGAGGTTGGAGCTGTAAATCAGGGGTTCTCAACCTTCTCCCCCCTCGCGGCCCACCTGTTTATAACCAGAGTACATAACGGGCCACAGGAGAACACTAATCAACTTTTCTTGTAGAACTGCTTTGGGTTTTGATTTGTCGTGTGCCAACATCAGGCGGAACAAATTCCTCAGCCATCTTCAAAGCCTGCTTATACTGTGCAACATGTCTGGCGAGGAGGTAGCTAGCTGAAAGGCCACACTTGGACTGTGATGGTTTCAAACACACACTCTGGGCTTTGGGTTAGCACCACCCAGCCAGAGCTGATCCATGTTTTTTGCTGCTTCTGAGGAGCCGTGTCTGCATTCTTTATTCGCTTAGGAAACGTCTCCGTCTTTGGTTAGCGAACGGTACGAACCAGGTGCCACGTCTGCGTTGTCTCAAACTGATGCTGTTATTTGCCTCGAGTTACTTCTGCGGTTTTCTGTGCGTCTGGTACTGTTTTATGATTTCTGCAGTAATATTATATCTCTGGATTTTCCTCCTACTAATTTACTTTTGTATTCCAGTTCATGACTTAAAGTGACTTTACCGGCACACTATGGACTACTGCCTCTCCCTGAGGACTGACCTTTAAACCACTAGAGGATGCTTCACAGCCCACTGGTGGTTGAGAAACTCTGATATCTAGACTTTGGCGTCTAGCATAAGCTGTCTGGCTGCAGAACAGGCATGTGGAACTGTGGGTTAGAAAACAGTGGTCCTTATTCATCAAGGCTGGGCACTGTCTACTGTGATGATTACATAAGGGCACAGCAGCGTGGTTATAGATCAAATTCGTCTTTATGTAATAGAGTGTTCATGTCATAAAGCCTGGGTAGTTGTGTTTGGAAGTTTGCTTGCACGTATCATGGGCGTAAGTACACCGCTCCTGTGTCTTTAAGCCACACCTATTAATGTGTCCAGTGTGCTCTGGTTGGTCAGCTTACCAGAGTGGCATCTTGCTGCACCTTCCAACCCCACACTGCTGTGGCTGTTATTACAGTGGCCTCTGCTATATCAGTTTGATCCAGAATTCCATCCTGAACATCCTCTAGCACTAGTAGATCCAAGCTAGACTACAAGCTGGACTGGAGCAGGACGTTTCAGTGTGGTTCATTTTGAATGTGTTAGCTTTGGCTAGCAGGCAGGCAGTAAGCACTGTGTTACGAGATGACATCATCTTGTAACAGAGAACAGGACTGGAATTTTCATTTTAGGCACCTGAGAACAGTGGGAAACTGGATGTACCCCACCTTCTAACTCCTAATGGCTAGTGCTTTGGAGTCACTGCTGAAATATTCAGCGTTTTCAGAACTGCAGTCATTTCTGTGCAGTTGTAAGAAGTTAGTCCTTTTCCATATTTACCTGTGTTTTACTCTGTGTTGGTAATCGGTAATGTAGACAAGAGCATTCCTTTCTGTGTGTCTGGGTGTCGTGAGAGTTTCGGTCTAGGGTTGGAGGTGATCGCAGTTATGTAAAAGATGTAGTACAGTAGGAACAACAGCTCCCTGTGGATAACAACAAACACCTTTTGGGATATCCAGAAGGGTTTAAGGTGTTGCAAGGGTGGTCAGAACGCTCACGCATGACATCAACCAACTCTGACCTGGAACCCCGGGATAGAGTGGAAAGAGCTTTGTTGCAGAGAAGGCAGGGAGAGTTTGAGTGTGTATAATGTTTTAGCGTTTTTATCTTCTTTCTTCACCTTTTTGAGTGATTTTTATCCTTTTTGAGCTCCTGTTTGTAGCTCATTGAGATTCTTTGAATGAATCGAGAACTAAAATAGGGTTTTAGAACTTGAAAATAGCAAAAAGAAACTAAACCACTTCACCCTTTTGTCAAAAAGTTCCCGTGTTTGGCAGTAAATGTGTACCAAAGTCAGAAAATGAGTGTGTACCCTTAAGAACCATCCCTACAGGAACTCATGAAGTGAACTTTTTTGTGTTCAGATGATGAATATGAGGGGTTCACATGTGTACAGCTGTTCAGAGCTGGGTTTGCTGGTCATTTACTGGCTAGCATTTTTGATTTCTGCTCAAAATTAGTTGAATTTGTAGCACCGAAACACAAAAGAATGGTCAGGTCTGCACTTCCTGCACATCATTTGATGAACACGGGCACGAAAAAGGGTACAATGAACCAGAATGTGTGAAATATGGAATCTGCCATTTCCCTGCATCAAAAAAACAGGTGATGTGTAATTTCATATAGAATCTTATCGGCTAAGGAAGTCAAGCCGTAGTAATGCTGACATGCGTCTGGACACGTGTACATGTGTGTACCTGCATATGTGTCAGTGTGTGTATTAAATAAGTGAGTGACTCAGAGCGCTGTGCAAAGCTCAACCAATTATAGAGGCAGTCTGAGCGAGCAGCCAGAGAGTAACGTTGTTATTAGAAAGTGGAGGATCTGCTGTTCATATGCTTCTTCCTCCCAATTGCCTGCTCATTTGGAAATGGGGTTTTAACTATCTTAATAAAAACTATCTTAATATTCAACGCGCAAAGTTAATTAAAGTCCTGGGAAGCATCTAGTGCAGGTCGTGCCTCATAAGCCCAGACTCGGTGAGGATGGTAATTTGGCGCTCCCTGTGGCTCTGTCTCCGTTTTTATCCCTGCAGGGAATGACAATCAAGCTTCAGAACTACACCTTTCCTGCTGGCAGGGGTGAACATGGCCTGTTTCCCGGTGTTCCGGGACACTGCCTTTCACATTTTGGACACTCAAAGTGTAGAGCGTGTGGTCTGAGTAGACAAATTGCATCTAATCAGACCTGTGTTAACTGCACATTAGCTGTAACCACAGTGTTGGCTAACAGCTGACCTCCACCTAAACTGGCCCACCCTGGACCATAAACGCAGTTCCACTGGCTGATGCTCTTAAATCTGTGAAATAAGTCATTAAATCAGGTGCAAAATAAGAAAGTATTACAACAAGCAACACCAGCGTAGCGCTTGTTTTAGAGATAATCATTTACTGACGGAGCTAAGTAGCTCATCTGAGGACCAACGCTTTCAAGGACTCATATCATGGTAAATTTCATTCATCGCAGTTAAAGGCTGTTAAAAATGTCATCTGAAAGGACTGGGAAGGTCAAAATGCCCAGATATTGAACCCAAGCTGCAAAGACAAACGTCTGAATTCACTGTTTATGTGATGTCACTCGTGTAAACGTGGTATTTTCATGTGTCCATCTATTCAGTCTGCGGTGGTTGACCTACACCTGCTGTAGTTGTACTCATCATTAACAGAATAGCTGCACCCAGAAGGAGGTGTGGGATTCCAGTGCTGTTGGGAAGGAAGATAAAGGTGACCAGGAACAATACAGGATGATGATACATTTAGACTGATATGGGAAATATTTATTGAGCTACACATACAGAAGTAGTGTCTCTCAGTATGACGCTGGGCCATGCAGTAATGTCAGTGAGGATTTGTAGAGGTTCCTAATGGTGTCCTGTGATAATCCATCCCATGCATCTTATATATTCTCACACAGTTCCTGCAGATTTTGTGGTATGGAGGTGGGGGTGGAGATGGAGCGACACCAGGCCTGTTGGACGTTTGACATGTGACAAAAAACCAACAAACACCGCTTACCAGGGTACCTCCACACATGGATTCATTGGTCGTGTCCATCAGCAGTGGGACTGGTCACTGAAGATGACCCGCTGCCTTTCAGAGTCACTCTATGACAGTTTGGCACAACACTATTCCAGTCTTTGGTAATGTGGATGTGGTGTGAAGGGCAGTCATTAAATAACTTATAGAGCATCACTATTGTTTGGATGTCCGCAGTCATGGCCGTGGGGACAGTCAGGTTCAGTACAGAGCTACAAAGGCCTGTTCTTGCTTGTGTCATATGAACGGCTGAGTGTGAAGCTTGAATCATTTGCATGTCTCACAATGTCAAACCCACCCGCCAAGTTTCAATCCGGTTGGTTGATTTCTTCTGGGTGCAGCTATTTTTTTATGGTGACCCGAAACTCACTCCAGGCTACCAAACTCTGACCCACACTCCTCTGTGTGTCATGTATTCATCCCTCGTTCCTCCCATAGCGAAATGTTTGACCAGCAAAAGCCTAGCAGGAAGTACATTCAGTCCTATCACAGCACATTCAGGAAATGCTCCTTTCTAGATTACACATGTTGTTCTGAAAGACTCAGCAACAGAAGCAGCCTGGTCGGTGTAATGGTATTTAAAATTCCTGGTCCTTAATATTGGTTAATATCTCAATTTTCTAAGATTCATAAGCGTTTTTATTACATAGGCTTTTATCTGTGGCATGAGAACGACTGTTGTATCTGCTACCTGCTCCTGGTTTGTATCATCATGTGCCCTTCACATGTCTGTTTTGCCCCACATTAATGTCCGTGAATTCCCCGAACTCTGCTCTCTCCTGAATTTACAGCCACGTTAAGGTGTCCGTTCATAATGCTGGATTAGATGCATACCATGGCTGCTCATCTTTTTATGGGCAGTCTGTCCCCTCCGTGTGTGCTGTTTGTAATTGGCTGTGGAATTTTTATGAGGAGGGCCTGTCTTCCAGAAGCCTGTATATGGCCGTCAGTCACTGTATATGAATGTCAGGCCTGTTTAGGAGTGATGAGCGAGCCAGCCCTGTCTGAAATGCCATCAGAGCCAAAGAGCTTAAGGGTAAAAGTAGAGGACTAACAGAGAGGAGGGGTCATGATGTTTTAGTGGAGCTCCTGAAACATGGACTATGTGGAGCGTTGCAGATATTGCGGGTCTTGAGAAACAACCAACATTTATTAAACCTGGGACAAGTTGGTAAAGACAGCGGACAGGGATTAGTGAATTCTGTCTGCCCTCATTTAAACATGGTATTTAAGGTTTTATCTTCGGAACATTTGCTGAAATTAGGTTCAGAGTTTAATGGAGATATATTCTGGTTCGTTTTTGTTGCAGCAGGTTCTAGCTTTGCCTGGAGACACTGTTGTATCTTGCCCACGTTTTCAGTGGGAGAGAGTTCTGCTCGAGCCTACACAGCCATGCTGTTGTAACGCCTGCAGAACGGGGCTTAGTGTTGTCATGTTGGAATCAGCATGGACGTCCCTGAAAACCGTTCACTACGTTAAGGATGCCTTCACAGATGTTACCCACTACCGCAGCAGAGGTCTTCGATTCAGACTGAGCGTATGTGAATCTGAAAACCTAAAACATGAGCGATCTCATCTCTGGTCAGTTTTCACTCTAATACAGGTCAAACCCCTGCTCTCTGTTTGCAGTCATAGGGCTACAGGTTGGAACGGTGGATAGATTGAGGTGCCAAACTGGGAAATGCATTAGGAATTCTGGGAAATCTGTGGTGTTAATATTTTATCAGGCTGAGCTGAGACTTGCAGAAGGAGAGGGCTGCACTCGTGGAGTCGATAATAAGGTGACAGTAAGTATTATACGAAACTGTAATAACACACATATGGGACATATGCATAACCCCACATGATAGAAAAGCAGATCTGTGTGTAGGACTGACTGTTGTTCAAAACGTTTCCATGCCAACACGGCTACTTTGATTGACAGTGTGAGGTGGTGGAAATGGGTATGAACAATCTTAATATTCAGAATGTCATTTTGACAGACAGATTTTGGCACAACCATTAGCAAGGACGAACCGTATCGCTCTATCTGACTGACCCACCAGCCACAATTTCACAATTGACACTCAGCAAGCAATGATGCCCTCAACGAGCCAACTTGTTAGTGCCAGCAGCATTGGCAGACGGCTGCATGATGTAGAACTACAAGCATGTGGACCGTTACGACGACTGTCCTCAACACCAAATCCACAAAGACTGTCATGGAGTGACTCAGTATGGCAGCACGTCGTCTTCAGTGAGACAACAAACAAATCTGAGTGTGGAGGCCCCGTGGTCAGTGCCAAGGTGTGTGGTCACGCCTCACAAGTCCAGAAGGCCTGGGGTCTCTCCACCTCCACCCCCACCTGAAAATCAGTAGGAACTGTGTAGGAATGTTCAAGTTAAATGGAATAGATTACCACAGGACACCATTAGGAACCTCTGGAACCGCATGCTGAGACGTCTGGCACTACTTCTGTATGTGTAGCTCAATAAATATTATCCATATCAGATTAAATTTCCTGGCAACCTTTATCTGCCTTCCCAGTAGCTTGGCACCCCGACACTTCCCACTGGGTGCCACTGTTCTCTTGATGATGAGTATGGATCCGGTTATGACTGGTGAGCTAAAGATGCCCTAGAATGCATTTAGTCAGTGTTTTTGTTCTCTGCTTAAATGGCATATGACTTCAGTTCTGGTGAAAAATGTCCAGATGTGCCCAGATGTAAATGCATATTTACACTGTATGTTATGACAGTAGAGTGAAACGAGTCGACACAGAGTAAACTCCAGTTGTTACTCACCAAAAAAAAAAATCAGTTTAAGATGACCTGCTTCAAACACTGATCTGCACTGAGCTGCTCCATATTGTACATGGTTTGAGTGAAGTGTGCAGAGCAAATGATCTACTGTAGAAGTTGTCCAGGCTCTTGATAAAGATGGGAGACTGTTTACAGACTGTGTGTGTGTGCTTGTGTGTGTGTGTGCGTGTATGTGTGTGTGCGTGCGTGTGTATGTGGGTGCGTGTGCATGCGTGCGTGTGTGTATGTGGACGCGTGTGTGTGCGTGTGTGTATGTGTGTGTTGGTGTGTGTTTGCGCGTGTTGGTGTGTGTGCGTGTGTGTGTGTGCTTGTGCGTCTGTGTGCGTGCATGCGTGTGTGTGTGCGTGTGTGTATGTGGGTGCGTGTGCATGTGTGTGTGCGCGCGTGTTGGTGTGTGTGTGCACGTGCGTGTGCATGCATGTGTGTGTGTGCTTGTCCGTGTGTGTGTGCGCGTGCACGCGTGTGTGTGTGTGTGTGGGTGCGTGTGTGTGTGTGCGTGCGTGTGTTTGTGTGTGTGTGTGCATGCGTGTGTGCGTGCGTTTGTGTATGTGTGCTTGTGTGTATTTGCCTTTGTCTTCGTCCCAGCTCTGTTGCCATTGTGCTCTGGAATTCAAAAGAGGAACGAGGTCTCATTCATAAGCGCTGAGCAGCACACTGTGCATTAATGAACCTAGATGAAGTACTGTGTTTAGCGTATAGCGGCTTGTTGGGACAGTCTCTAGCTGGGATCAGAGGCCCGGTGGTAATGATGCGCTGCTGTTTTCGGCCCTGTGTGGTAACCTGTGTGTGGAGTAGGATTGTGTTTATCTTTGCTATCTCTCCTTTTCACACATCATCAGCAGCTTGAAGGGAAAGAATGCTCCAGCTAGTTTAGTCTGCGTGCTGAGAGAGGGTTCCGGATCTGCGGGGGTCTAAACAAAAGCCCCCTGTGTGGCGGAGGCCTGTTTACATTCCGATCAGGGTGATCTTGTGTGTGTGTGTGGTGGTGCAGGGCAGGCCGATGAGGGGGTGATAAGGGCTCTTCACTGGGAGGGCGTAGGTGTGAGCTGGGGGAAACGGCGTCTGCCTGCCAGGCTGAGTGGACTGATGCGCTGCCATGCAGTGCTGGCTGTAGGCTGAGCCCTGCTGGAGCACTCTTTCTTTTCTTTTCCCTCTCCTCTGCCCTCTCTCTCTCTCTCTCTCTCTCTCTCTCTCGCTCTCTCTCTCTCTGTGCCTGTGGGACGGTGCAGGATGACCTGGGGCTTTCTCTTCTTCACTGCAGTCCCTCTCCCGAGGACTCTGGCCTGCCAAGCCAGCGGTTATCATCTCGGGCAGATGCAAGCTTTACCTCATTTGACTGCATACTCTCATGCTCTCTGTCTCTCACTTTTTCTCTCTCTCTCTCACTCACTTTCTCTCCTTCTCTCTTCTATTTTTTTTTCTTTTTTTCCTTTCTCCTTCCTTTCTTTCTCTCTCTCTCTCTCTCTCTCTCTCTCTCTCTCTCCCCCTCCCCCCCCCCCTCTCTCTCTCTCTCTCTCTCACCCCATCTTTCTGTCTATGTATGCCCTTTTTTTCTCTCAACTAATCTCTCTCCATCTCTATATCCCTTTTTACTTTTGTTTGTATTCTGTCTCTCATCTCCCTCTATTTCCCTATTTCTCTCATTCCTTCTTTTTCTCTCTTCTCGTTTCCCATATTCTCTCTTTACCTTTGTTTCTTTCTTTCTTTTGTTTTTTCTCTCTCTCTCTCTCGCGCTCTCTCTCTCTCTCTCTCTCTCGGAGACTGTTTTAGGCGTTTGTAGTCTCTCAGCCCCAAACTGTGGTGGCTGTTTGAAAAGGCCTACTCAGGCAGATGGACCACTCTAGCTCCAACTCTTGCCCCTCGCCTCCCGCTGTCTTTCCCCACTAGAGCACCTGTGCATTTCTTTTGCTCAGTAAAAAAGTGAAGCAGATGCTGTCATTGCTTGAATCACGCATTCACTCATATTACTGACCATCTGACTGTTCAGGACTCGTCGATGCTTAGCATCATAAAATTGCATGTGTTTGCAAATATAGGAAATCTTTCTCAGTCAGCTAATGTTTCCCCTAGTTTAACCTCTGACCCCCCTAATCATCCGCCCACTGGTTGCTTCCTACTGAATTTTTTTTTTTGCTTTTGCAAAGTCACTTCCAATTTTGATAAATTGGGTCTTCCTCAGTGACGAGTCCTGCGTTTGTCTTGGTGGAGACGGCCGACATATCCGTTTGTGGTTGGTGCAAAGATGAACGGTTTGCTGTCACATGTCTAGAAGGCTTGGTGTCACTCCACCCCCAACCCTACTGCTAGACCTGTGAGAATATTCAGGCTGCATGGGATGGATTATCACTGGACACCATTAGGAACCGTTCCATGCTGAGCCATCTGGCATTCTGTGTTAGCAAACATGGCAGCCTGACACCAAACTGAGAGACACTACTTCTGTACTGCAGTAGAAACACTCAGATGGAGTGACTCGGAATGGCTGCGGATCAGAGGCACCGTGGTCAGCGCCAAGAGCGGTTTGTTGTCACGTATCAGACGTCCAGAAGGATTGTCACAGAACACCACTAGGATCCTCTACAGTTCCATGTCGAGACGTCTGGTATGTTGCTTTAGCAAACATGGCAGCCCAACACCATACTGAGAGACAGACTTCTGTATGTGTAGCTCTATGAATGTTTCCCATATCAGTCTAAATTCATCATCAGTTATTGTTCCTGGTAACCTTTATCCTCCTTCCCAACGGCACTGCAATCCCACAGCTCCTTCTGGGTGCCGCTGTTCTGTTGATGCGCCGCTGACAATGCTGGTGTTTTTTGGGGAGTGTAATGTTAACCTGTCTGGCTATGTCGTTCATTGTCCGTGACGGGCACCAAAGCGTCCTAGCTAAATTCCTGCTCTGGATGTTGAAGAAATGCTGGCCATGAATTGCTGGCTGCACGTTGGTGTTCCCGGAGTGTCTCCAGTTTCAGAGCCGTGTAATCATGGGGCCCATAACATGGCGCAAATGGACCCACCGGTCTCCTGCTGACAACTGCTTTCCATTTTCATATCCAGAGTTCATCATGCAGACAGTGTTAATGGCTCAGTAAGTGTCTCGATCGAGGCGTTCTCCTGGTAGATGGAGCAGGACGGCGCTTTAAGTGCTAAATTGCCGTTACTCATTTCTGTCACCTGTTTTCCCCTCATCCTTCTTCAGCACTTACACATTTCCTTGTCCAGACCTCTTAGCCATATGTTAAGCTGTACACTCAGGTCTCTGTGGATCTCTGGGTGGCTGTTTAGTCGAGTATGAATCTTGTATAAAGGGACCAGGCCGGGGTTTTCCCATGTAGGTCCAAGTATTCCATTACTGAATGATGTGGGATGTGGGTGTGTCACCTCTTTAAGAGGTCTTCCATTAGCTGAAGAAGGGTGATCCCCTAACTATGACTATGACTATGGAGTATCAGGCGCACATCCCCTCTTGTTATCTGGTGTTAAAGCACTGCCCTGGGCTACTAGTGCTCAGTAATCAGGCGATGTGCAGAATTAGTGCCGGTTCAGCCTCAGTAAACAGAAGTTCAGACTGCGAGTGTCCAGGCCAGGTCAGGGTGGAGATGGCATTGTGTGCAGCGTTCAGTAGTTTGAAATGATGTTCTGTTTCCCAGCACCTGTTTTTTTTCCTCCCTCCTGAATCTCAGCGCAGGTTCCAAAGCAATGAAGATGACCTCTGGAACAGAAATGCCAGATTTGGGACTTCCGTACGCCGTTGAGGTTTGGCTTAATCTCCTGGGAATGTTGCGGGAAATGTTTTCGGAGGAACACATTCCTTCCTAATTGCCTTTTGTGGAGAAATAAGCCATAAAATTTCCATAAAGGCCAAAAATCTCTGGCTTCTCCAGAAGGATAGTAGAAGAAGTGCTGAGGAGCCAGATGGCGGTTTGCCAGCGGTACCACCTGGGGCGGGTTGCATGTAGGTCAGAGTAAACCTGCTTGTGCGATGCTGTATTTTGTTCTCTGAGATCAAATCGATACTTGAGCTGTTGAATGTGCTCTTTAAAGCTGCAGTCGGGGGGCTTCGCTGCAGGCAGGCTGATGGATGGTCTAGATTGACTTTGGCTCGGCCGTGCTCTCGCCTTCAGTCTTCAGTGCAGTCTGTAACAGCTTCTCAGTGTGGCAGGTTTGAGCTGGCCAGCTGCGTGTTGGTGTTGAGTGCTGCGTGTTGGTGTTGAGTGCTGCGTGTTGGGAGGGTTCTGTGTAGTTGCCGGGGCTGGTGTTAGTTAGGCTGTGCTGTATGAAGCGGTTTCCATGCTGAGCTTCACTGTGGGTCTGTAAAGCCGGAGTGCCGGTTGTAGGGATGATAAAAGGCTTGATGTTCCCACACGACCTGCTGCTGCTTCATCTGCTTTTTGCTCTGCCGCTTTTGCTTCTTCTTCTTCTGGTTTTTTGTTCTTTGCTGGTTCCTCCTCCTCTGTGTCTTCTCCTTTTGCTTCTCCTTCTCCTGTTTCTTTTTCTGTGTTTATATATCTTTTTCTTCTTATACTTCCTCCTCTTGGTCCACCTCTTCTTCTGTTACTGGTTTCTGCTTGTTCTTCTTCTGCTTCTTGTGGTGCTCATACATATTCTTGCTCTGCCGCCTCCTCCTCCTCCTCTTTCTCTTTCTTGTTCTTCTTTTTTTCTCATTCATGTTTTTTTTTTTTCTGCTTCTTTGCTGCTGCTTCTTCTTTTTCTGCTTCTTCTTCTACCTCCTCCTCCTCCTTCTGCTTCTTCTACCTCCTCCTCTTCCTTCTGCTTCTTCTACCTCCTCCTCTTCCTTCTGCTTCTTCTACCTCCTCCTCCTTCTGCTTCTTCTACCTCCTCCTCTTCCTTCTGCTTCTTCTACCTCCTCCTCCTTCTGCTTCTTCTACCTCCTCCTCCTTCTGCTTCTTCTACCTCCACCTCCTTCTGCTTCTTCTACCTCCACCTCCTTCTGCTATTTCTTCTACCTCCTCCTCCTTCTGCTTCTTCTACCTCCTCCTCCTCCTCCTCCTTCTGCTTCTTCTACCTCCTCCTCCTCCTCCTCCTCCTTCTGCTTCTTCTTCTACCTCCTCCTCCTCCTTCTGCTTCTACCACCTCCTCCTCCTCCTCCTTCTGCTTCTACCACCTCCTCCTCCTTCTGCTTCTTCTACCTCCTCCTCCTTCTGCTTCTTCTACCTCCTCCTCCTTCTGCTTCTTCTACCTCCTCCTCCTCCTTCTGCTTCTTCTACCTCCTCCTTCTGCTTCTTCTACCTCCTCCTTCTGCTTCTTCTACCTCCTCCTCCTGCTGCTTTGTCTGCTCCCTCTTCTCCTTCTGCTTCTGCTTCTCCTTCTGCTTCTTCTACCTCCTCCTCCTGCTGCTTTGTCTGCTCCCTCTTCTCCTTCTGCTTCTGCTTCTCCTTCTGCTTCTTCTACCTCCTCCTCCTCCTTCTGCTTCTTCTACCTCCTCCTCCTTCTGCTTCTTCTACCTCCTCCTCCTCATCCTCCTTCTGCTTCTTCTACCACCTCCTCCTGCTGCTTTGTCTGCTCCCTCTTCTCATTCTGCTTCTTCTTTTACCTCCCCCTCCTTTTTGCTGCTTCTTCTTCTACCTCCTCCTACTTCTGCCTCCTCCTTCCTTCTTCTCCGTCTTTCTCTTTTCCTGTTTTTCCTGCTGCTGCTTCATCTTCTTCTACTTCATGTTTTGCCTTTTCTTTATTCCCTCCTGTTCTCCTGCTCCTTCCTCCTTTCCTTTCACAGCTTATTATTCCTCTGGTTCATTTTCTTCTTCTGCTTTTACATGTCCTCTGCCGGCTCCTCCTCCTGCTCTTCCTCCTTCATCATGTCCCTCTGTTTTTGTCCTCTGTTTCTGCCTGTTCTGGGTCGAACATGTAAATGCAGGGGTCTTAACATCACCCCAAACACGCACTGAAAGCACCGGCTCCCAAACACCACGGTGAAGTGTTATTGAGCTGGGTGTTCATCAAGTGTACATTCCACAGCTCAGCGCGCTGCTGACGTTCTAACATGCTGTTTTGGAAACATTAGCGCGGGGCATTAATGCCTGTCCCATAAAGCCCTGCTAGATTTACACTCCCTGTCTGTCTTAGCAGATTCTCACACACTGCTGATCAGTTCAGAAATGCCAGGTGACTGTGCACTTCAGCAAAACCACAACCTGCATGTATGGACTTCTCCTCGTCCTCCACCGCCATTCACTCCGCTTCCTCCTTCCTATTCATCTTCTCTTCTTTGCCGCTACACCATGTGCCAGCTCGGAGAATCCTGGAAAGTTCCAGCATCATGTCAAATCTGTTCAGAGGATCTCTATTGTTTGATTTCACTGAGGTCATGATAGTTCCTCCATCAAGGTCTGGGACTTGGCGTGATGCTTCTGGCTATGCGTGGAGTTCAGAGATGACCGACTGTCCGGTGTAATCTGTTGAGATGACTTATTAATCGCTTGCCCAGGGCCTTCAGGGTTTTATGACAGACAGAGACTTCCTCATGAACCCGTGATGCGTGTTTGTGCGCTTGGTTGAGTAGGTGGCTGGCACCTTCTCGCATCTGCCAAGGTGTTAAAACTTGATGAGCTGGATGGAGGCAGCGCTGTGGTTATGGCTGTCTAATAAAGTTAATTATATACGGTTCTGCTGGCTCAGGTACACACATGCTCGTCTTCCCAGTCTGTGTTGACAGGGCTGCGGATGCCTGTAATCCTGAGAAGACAGAAATAGTGCATGCGCTGTATGATTTTTCAAAGCCTTCACGCCTGACAAATCCTCCATGTTGCTTCAGGGCCTTCAGCCTCAGATACGCTGGCCCAGGCTCTTCCCTTCTTTCAGGTTGAAGAGGATGAAGACAGTGACCCAATGACAAAGCTGCAGGCAGGTGCAAGGCACTGCTGTAAAACTAGTCCCATAAGAGGAGCGAGTTATTCTGAAAATAGCACCTTTGCATAAGAGCTGGCATCACATCACGTGTCGGAAAGGATTTGGTGAAGCTGCAGTCGAATTCACCATCCTTGTTACACCACAGCTTTGTGTTCAACTGTGCACTGCAAAATAGAAGGACTGGAAGGTGTAGCATCTTTCCAGCCCCTTTGGAGGAGCCACGTTTGTGTTGATGCATCTGGTTTGAATTTGAGGAGACGTCTTTGGAATATGATGGTACGCAGGTCTGATAGCTTGTGATGGTGGAGTTTTCTGCTGCTGCACCTTTGAAACCACTCGCCATCAGCTGCTCCAATAGCTGCACCCAGAAGGAATCAACCAGCAGGAATGAAACTTGGTGGGTGCGTTTGACATTGTGAGACTAACCAGTGATTAAAGTTTGACACTCAGATGTGCATGTGACGTGTGCAAGGACTGGGCTCATCACTGTACCTGACTTACACAACACGCTCGACAACAGGACCTTCAGTGAGCAGTGATGCCCTCCATGAGCCATCCTGTTAGTGCCACCACCATTGTCAGACGGCAGGACTATGTGCGTGCAGAGCGCTACGACTACCCTTAACACCACCTCAGTATCGCTTCAATGGAAATATTCAGAATGGCTGCAGGTCATCTTCAGTGACGAGTCATGCTTTTGTCTTGGTGGAGGCGACCAACGAATCGGAGGCACTGTGGTCAGCGCCAGAACGCTTTATCATGCATCAGACATCCAGAAGGCCTAGTGTTACTCTACCTCCACCCCTACAGTGCAGTTTGCAGTAACTGTGTGGGGATAGTATGAAGCATGGGATGGATTATTGCAGGACAGAACACCGGTACTAACCTCACCCTAGGAAGAAAACTATCCCCCGTGTGTTTAAAGTGGTAGTAACAGGTGGTGCTGCACGAGGATGATGGGATTGTATATACCTTTAGGGTGTGAGTAACTTATAGATTGAGAAGATGTAGTACAGTGCAGGGAATGTCTCGTTCCGTGTGTGGAAAATGGCTCCAGAGCAGATGTTAATGATTGGCTAAAGGGAGGGACTGCATGTGGGCGTGGCCAGAGACCATAGTGTGAAGGTAGGTAGTAGCTGAATCTGTAGGTGTATGGAAGCGTGCGGTCATATGGATCTATTTTGACCCTTTAGTAGATATTGTCGGTACTTAAAGTGTACTGGCTACACATTTCATAATAGGTATAATTATATTGCATATCATTTTTCATATGCTGTATATTTTTTATGGTATTTTAAATGTGCCCCATGCTACACGACACTACTTGTCTGTTCCTCTACAGGTTTTTGTCTGTTCGTTTTTAGACAAATTGAAAAGCATTAATAGATATCCTGTTTTATGAATATGGTTTGATGTATTGTGATATATTATTTTTGGCATATCACCCATCACCATGCTCTATCACTTCAGAGTGCTCCACAGCCCAGTGCCGGGGGACTGTATTTCCCTGAAATAAATTAATTTTAACATGTTATTACTATGTTATTGACATGTTGGTAACATGTTTTTCACGCATTGGCATGTATTTGACATTTTAACAGGGTTTACAGCATGCATTTTGCTGCTGTTCAAAGAAAAACTTTTTTTTTGGTCTTTTTTTTGCTGTTATTGATCGATTGAGCACACCAGCTGCTGTTTACACTGTGTAAAATTTCATGAAACCTGGACTAGCAGATGATGTCTGGTTCTATTGACTTGCATTAAAATTGCTAG
>JAMWET010005256.1:377500-487500 GCA_024036415.1 Prochilodus magdalenae | reverse complement strand
AGAGAGAGATAATCAGATGGAAGAAGAGATAGTAAGAGAGAGAAAATGAGGGATACTAAGAGAGAGAGAATCAGAGAGAAGAAGAGATGGTAAGAGAGAGAGAGAATCAGAGAGAAGAAGAGATTTAAAGAGAGAGAAAAGGAATCAGAGAAATGAGTGTACAAGAAAAAGCAAACAATAGACCAGGACAGAAAGACTGAGCAGAGAAACAGGGGAAGGCAGAAAGATGTAGAGGTAGAGAAAGAACAAATACAGAGAAGAGAAGTGGAGCAGAACAGGAGAGGAAGAGAGGGGGAAGGCATGGATGTGAAGCAGCAGGAGAGAGAGAGAGAGAGAGAGAGGAGGTGTATACATATATGGTGAAGGTATAACAGATACACAGTCCTGTCACTGATCATACCAGAAGCTGGACAGCTGATTGTGCTGTTGGAGCTGTTTGGCGTGGAGGGTGATTTTGTGGGTGTAGTTCTGCCTCACTATACAGCTGCTGCCTCACTATACAGCTACTGCCTCACTACACAGCTACGGCCTCACTACACAGCTACAGCCTCACTACACAGCTACTGCCTCACTACACAGCTACTGCCTTACTATACAGCTACTGCCTCACTACACAGCTACTGCCTCACTACACAGCTACGGCCTCACTACACAGCTACGGCCTCACTACACAGCTACGGCCTCACTACACAGCTACTGCCTCACTACACAGCTACTGCCTTACTATACAGCTACTGCCTCACTACACAGCTACTGCCTCACTATACAGCTACTGCCTCACTATACAGCTACTGCCTCACTATACAGCTACTGCCTCACTACACAGCTACGGCTTCACTACACAGCTACTGCCTCACTACACAGCTACTGCCTTACTATACAGCTACTGCCTCACTACACAGCTACTGCCTCACTATACAGCTACTGCCTCACTATACAGCTACTGCCTCACTACACAGCTACTGCCTCACTATACAGCTACTGCCTCACTACACAGCTACGGCCTCACTACACAGCTACTGCCTCACTACACAGCTACTGCCTCACTACACAGCTACTGCCTTACTATACAGCTACTGCCTCACTACACAGCTACTGCCTCACTATACAGCTACTGCCTCACTATACAGCTACTGCCTCACTACACAGCTACTGCCTCACTATACAGCTACTGCCTCACTACACAGCTACGGCCTCACTACACAGCTACTGCCTCACTACACAGCTACTGCCTCACTATACAGCTACTGTCTCACTATACAGCTACTGCCTCACTACACAGCTACGGCCTCACTACACAGCTACTGCCTCACTACACAGCCACTGTCTCACTATACAGCTACTGCCTCACTACACAGCTACGGCCTCACTACACAGCTACTGCCTCACTACACAGCTACTGCCTCACTACACAGCCACTGTCTCACTATACAGCCACTGCCTCACTACACAGCTACGGCCTCACTACACAGCTACTGCCTCAGTACGGCCTTTTACAAAACCATTCACAGATAGAGCCCTGCGCTCCGCTGGAGCTGGCACGCTGGCGGGTGAGGTGCGGAGTTTACGTTAATTCCAAGCGATTTCATCTCCTTCAGCGGGCGCCCGCAGCTCTGAGCCGACTCCGCTACAGTCAGCCGTTTCATACGCCGGCTCAACCGGGAATATTCAGCACCCCGGCTTTAGAGGCGTGATTAGCCGGACAAGCCTCGTCTATGAACGTTCACATCCGTCCTTCAGCTTACCCAGGAGATCAGATCAGACTTCATACCGCACGCTTTGTACCTCTGCTATAGAGCGTTAGGGAAGAACAGTGGGAGGGCAATTAAGCAGCGTAATCAGCCTGAAATTATGCAGGTTTCAGACTGCCTCAGGAAACGAAACCTATTTTCAGACAAAGTCCCACCGGCACCGCGTTCTTTAAGGCAGCACGGGCCGACGAGCCTTTGTCTTCATATAGGCAAAAAAGTACCCAGAGCTTCAGTAATGTTCAGTAGGGGTTTAGAGAAATCATTTGAGATCAGTGGGCAGTGAATCGGATCGCTGCTCTTTCAGCTCTTGTATATAAGGTACACTGCCAGTCAAAAGTTTAGACACACCCAACTATGTTGTGTTTGGTGATCTTAAAGACTCAGCAGGCTTACACTGGAACAGTACATACCCTCCTATACCACATATACTCTGTTCTACAGTCTTATCATTTTACCATGTGTATAAAGACTGATATGGTCTATATTTACTGAGCAGCATGTACAGAAGTAGTGGTGTCGGGCCACCGTGTTTGCTAACACAGCATGCAAATGTCTCAGCATGGAGTTGTAGAGGTTCCTTATGGTGTCCTGTGATAATCCATCCCATGCATCTTAAATACTCTCACACAGTTCCTGCAGATTTTCCCATATGGATGGAGGTGAGTGACACCAGGCCTTCTGGACATGTGACGTGTGACAATCAATCAGTCAATCAATCAATCAATCAGTTATCAACATTTGTTTGTATATTGCTTTTTACAATTGATGTACTCTCTTAAAGTGTCTCTACAGTGTCTCTATTGAAGGCTTAAAAAACAGACAGAGAATTAAAAAGAGGGGGAGGTTTTGTAACCTCCTATGCGAGAGGGGTTTTGTAACTCAAAACAACTGACTAGAGATGGAGGTCCGAAGCTCTGAGTCCCTTGGTGGAGTAGTAGCTGCTGTGACTCGAGGTTTCTCCTCGTTTCGGTAACTGTTGTTTTGGATGAGCTCTTTACAAATCAGCCAGCGTATTCTCGTGTTGATCAATGTCCATGCACGGTTACCATTCAGCTGACCAGTCTTTGCCATCACCGTTGTAAGCGTTCACAGAGCAGGGGAGAATGGAGGCTAAGCGTATGCTGTATCAAACAGCTCGGCCATGCAGCCATACAATTAGCTTCTTATTCTCCAGCTTATTCAGAGTGCCAGAATGCAACTGTAGCACAATTGAAGGTGTAGTGGATACTTTGAAAAGAGGCTGGTGAAGTAGAAGCTAAGCAAAACTGGCTAGCCAAATGCCAAGCTTCCTGGA
The DNA here is from genome assembly GCA_024036415.1 of Prochilodus magdalenae. Classification (NCBI taxonomy): domain Eukaryota; kingdom Metazoa; phylum Chordata; class Actinopteri; order Characiformes; family Prochilodontidae; genus Prochilodus; species Prochilodus magdalenae. The sequence continues at coordinate 484,455 of JAMWET010005256.1, read as the reverse complement.
GAACCTACAGGGGTTGGACAATGAAACTGAAACACCTGGTTTTAGACCACAGTCATTTATTAGTATGGTGTAGGGCCTCCTTTTGCGGCCGATACAGCGTCAGTTGGTCTTGGGAATGACATATACTGCGTCCTGCACAGTGGTCAGAGGGAGTTTAAGCCATTCTTCTTGCAGGATAGTGGCCAGGTCACTACGTGATGCTGGTGGAGGTTCGTCCTTCTTGGTGGTATGCTGATATTACCCTGGATACCGTGGCTCTTGATACATCACAAAGACTTGCTGTCTTGGTCAAAGATGCGCCAGCAAGACGTGCACCAACAATATGTCCTCTTTTGAACTCTGGTATGTCACCCATAATGTTGTGTGCATTGCAGCAATTTGAGCAGAACTGTGCTCTTACCTGCTAACTGAACCTTCACACTCTGCTCTTACTGGTGCAATGTGCAATTAATGAAGATTGGCCACCAGGCTGGTCCAATTTAGCCATGAGACCTCCCACACTAAAATGACAGGTGTTTCAGTTTCATTGTCCAACCCCTGTACCTCCAACCACAGTTTGCCACACCTAATGTAGCTAATCGACCTCTTACTAAGCCTTGAATGGCTGGATCAGAGGCATTAGAGTTAAGTAAGGGGTGGGACGGCCTGCTGGAGACAGGTTGGAACTGAACTCTGAAGGAAAGTAGCTCTGCAGGACTAGAGTTGGAGACCTCTGCATTAGCCAAACCCTGTTTCCTGTTCCTTAGAGCTGCGTACAGGGGTTGCAGAACATATGCCCGGTGAATTTAGTACAGTCAGATTTCCTGGTAACAGATTGTAGTATTCTATTCAGCACAATCTATCATGTTCCTAAATGTACCATCAAACCATCAGAGTTACACATGCAGTTCAGAAGATACTGACTAGTGGAGCTACACTGGCCAACACGGCTGGCGAATCTCTGGGTCCTGATACCACCACTGTACAGACATCAGTAGTGTTTCACTAGAATGGGGCGTTCCATGAGAAATCGCTCTCTGTTCACTTCTTAAAGATTCCATTATGAAGAAATTTAGAAATGAACAGAGGAATCTGTGGACTTCCCGCCTCAGGTTTAGAGCATTACAGCGGCATTAGCAGTTCAGTCACTTGTTTTTCTGAATTTAGCCTGATTTTTTTATTTCTTATTGATTTTTTGCCGTATAGGATTTCCAGGACGGTGCCCGAGCGGCTGTTCTTAAACTGCTGCTCAGTTCTGATGCTTTGTTACCCCGACCCCTCCAGCGCTCCTCAGTTCTGCTGTTGCCCTGTGAGCTGCTGTTCTACCTTCCCCGCTATATTGTTTTGTGCAGTGTGTTTGAATAGATACAGCACGCTGGTGCAGGGAAGACACTCCTGGGCTTAAACCTCTAGATCCGGTGTCTGTTGAGCAACATGCAGAACACGCACTTCAAAGACGGAGACCTGCTCGGATGCGTGACTCAGGGGAGAAAGAGGATGATGATGACATTCCGTCTTTATATGCGCCCATGCGTTGTGCGAATGCGTTCGAGACTTTTAGCCTTGGGTTGCGTTAGTCTGTTTTACTGATGTGTCGCTGTGCTAAGGTGTAGGGTGGCTGGAGGGGTCATATCGCATCTAACGGAGAAGTGCAGGGATGTGTTCCTCTGTTTGTGTTGCCTGTTCATTTGGAATTGCTTGTCGGATGGAGTCAGCTGCTAAATGGGAAGTTTGGTTGGAATGGAGTTGAACCCATGCTGTATGGGATCCAGCTAATAGAAAGCAAATACATGATCACATGATCTGGGAGGAGTTCAGCTCATGTGAAGTGGGTCTCAGGCTGTATCAGCTCACACAGACTCAGTCTGCTTTAATCGAACACAGGACTGCACTGTAAACCCCAGGTATATTAGTGTGCTGTATGCAGGTACAGGTGGGCTCGTTATTATGGTGCGGTTGAATAATTATTGTTTTTCATAATGCTTACTTACATACAGCCATGCTGACTTCCTTACTGATTTATGTATTGGTGCACTGATTACTGACCGGCTACCTGACTGATGTGCTTACTGACTGATCGACTTGGTCACCCACTACCTAACCTGCTTGCTAACTTTCTTTGCTAACTAACTTACTGATGTAATCCACTGCTGACTTGTTCACTGAATTGATCACTGACTGACTCGCATGCTTATTATCTTGACCATAGCATGCATTTATTCAGCATTTTAAATTCTTCTCAGCTGTTCCACATAGAAGGTATCTGAATTTGTTTATGAATTTATTGACCATATTTACACCCTATGATATGATCCTGGAATGAAACAGGCTGTTTTCCCTTTTTTTTGTTGAGCTCATGAATAATCTGATGAGCTCTGCTCTGATTGGCTGGTTTACAATGATGCTCTGTGTGGATCACACAGAAGTAGTATGTTGGAACAGACACCGACAGGGAATAAAATGAACCTCTGTGTAAATAAGTTGGAGTGTCGTGCTATTTATTTAGCTCAGCTGGCATTAATAACTTGAAGCTCGCTGTTTGTTAGCGTTACCTGTACCAGCTCCTTGTGTATAAAACCGACATCAACACAAAGTAAATAAAAGTTGTGGCTCGCTATGAAACTGTATTAAAGGTGGAGCAACTGCTCTCTGCTGTCTCTTCAGGGTTGAACACTCAGTAAACGTGCTCAGTATCATGCAGGCTTTAAGAAACTGTCTGGAACCAAATGTGCAGAGCAAACTAACAGCTCTGGATTAAAGCTGAAATCAGCTTCTTATGCACCAGCTGGTCTTTCAGATCTGCTGTTCCACTTTAAATGGTGCAGCAGTTACATTCAGCCACCTGTACAAGCCGTAGCATTTAAGGTGGAATGAAACACATCGTAAATGCTACGGTGAGAGCAATTAGGAAGTCAGTTTCAGCTTTGTTTAAAAGTGAATTTCAGGTTTGACTATTGACCGCCCGGGTCTTTGGAAAAGGTATGGAAGGTGCTGATTTCCTCTTCACAGCATGGAACAATGGATTCCTCCTAATAGTCTGCCGTTTCCATTGTAGTTGCTTCGTTGTTGTAGGTTTTGTGAGTGTATATAAGTCAAGACTGTTACATAACAGGCTAGGATTTTGGACTCGGCCTGTTATAGCGTTCTGTTTTGTAAACACAGGATCGTATTTAAAGAGGAACCGTGGTGTTTGCGTTTCATGGTGTCAGTGCTATGTACTGATCTCTCCTTATTCAACTATGACAGTTCAGAACATGTAGTTTTCCCTGCTATGGAACCTTTAACATACATACTGGCTTAATTACAAACTAACTTATTTACTGACTTGATTCACATGTTTGTGCTTTATTACCTGACTTTCGAAAGCAACTGAAGTAGCAACAGCAGCTAGAAAGTGTTGAGTTTGAGTTTTTATTCTTCTTCTGCATAGGCAAGATGTCAGACACTCGTGCTGTGCGAAAGAGGCAGCAGCTAAACAACCTGGTCGCCATGGTAACGGAGCTGGCTCACCCTGGGGACACAATAGTGGACTTCTGCAGTGGCGGGGTAAGTGACCGATTGAATGTTTGCAGATTGTTGGAGCCCCATTATAGTGAACTACAGAACCAACGAGAGTCTAAAGATGCCTCTACAGAACGATCTTTATTACTATAGGACCAAGGACATGAACTAACAAAGTAAAAATGCCGACCTTGATTTCAAGTTGGCTCCTGTTGTTCAACCCCCGCTTGACACATGCGTACCTTAAACCAGAAGTTGGTGCGGTTCAGTTAGTAGGGAGCGGTCTCAGGCTTCATTTATTGTTACAGGAGGCTCCACACACATATCCCGCACGTCAGTGCAACATTCTTTAGGTTAGATGGATATGGGAGCAGAGGACCTACCACAGTGCCTCTGTGAACGCCACAGCGCTGGACACAGGGCATCAACTCTGTCAACATGTGGTGTAGCCTGATGTGTCACGGTACCAGTTGACTCGGGCTGATGGTGGGGTTCGTGTGTACCACACATCGCATGAAACTGTGGACCCCAGTTGTCAACATGTCACAGTGCAGGCTGGTGGTGGTTTCGTACTGGTGTTGGGTATGTTCTCATGGCTTTGGCGGGGTCCGCTGGTCTGCCTGAACACATCATTGACCAATGCCTGGTCCATTTCACTGACAGCTGTTCATGGACTTCATGCAATGTTGGGATATTCCAGGAGGATAAGACAGCCCCGGGCCCAAGCTGCCCAGAACTGAACACCTCGCCTTGCCATGAGCACGTTAGCCAGTGCTAAGCCTTACTCACAACATAACAACTTGTACAAGTGTGGGCGTGCCCTGAGGTAACACCACTTCATCATCGATTTGCATACTGATATGAGTATATGATAAGAGGTGTGAGGAGTTCAGCACATCAGAAGTGACACATGCATACCTTAGAAGAGTGTAAGGCTGGTGCAGCTTAGTTAGTAGATAGCACTAGATCATGCACGATTAAAACATTTACACCTCGTGCTGTAACAGGAGCTCTCAGTGTGGCTCAGTCCTGGAATCTTAAAACATCTCCAGCATTGACAGAGATAACAGTGGGCAGTTATCATGGAAGTTGGTATGTACTCTCTTCTCTTATATAATCTGGAATCTGTAGTTGCTGGGGGCACTATACATACAAAGCCAACTACGAAAACAAGCATTGTTTGTGTTTAACTTGTGGGCTTTGGTGTAAAATGGTACGGGATCAGTTAGTATCTGAAACGGACTTGAGTGCCTGGAACTTGGAACTGATACAGATGGCTTGGCTCTGTTAATCTAATATCTTGACCTATGCAGGTTCTGTGGTGGTGTTGTGTTTTTCCTAGGCCCAAATCTTCTGAAAGCATCTGTAGAGTCTGAATGTTCGTCATTCACCAAAACAAAAAAAGGCTCGACCACCATCAGTCAAACACTACCGACCTCACTTTTCTCATTTCATCCAGGTAGACTGATCACTAAATTACTTGGCAGATCACCAAAAGTCTTAGGCGCCCAAGATAGTGGTTCATCTTGATATGTCTTTACAATAAGAGTGTTGTTGCCAGTGTAACAGTTGGCAGAGGCAGGTATTGGATGGTCACTGAAGACGTTACAGTGGTTTGGTTTTTTCTTTATTTGTATTTATTACACCCATCTTCAAAACATAGTTGCACCCAGAAGGAGTCAGGCAAGAGGAATGAAACTTGGTGGGTACGTTTGGCATCATGAGATATGAGACTGATTCAAGTTTCACACTTGGCTGTGCATGTGACATAAGCAAGGACTGCCCTTATTACTGTAGTCAGTCGACTGTATAAGGTTGTGTTGTGGTAATGGTAGCATCCTTTGAAAGCAAACTGAGCATGTAGAAGAGTTGGAGAGAGGCCGCCTCGCATGGCTCCATAAGGTCTTATCGATGTATTGTGCACCATACTGGCCGTGCCAATATTGCCGTAGCATGCTGTTGGCGGCAGTGGATAGGAGAAGGCACGCACAACCAACGTGAAGGACCTGAGAGTCCTACGCGAATTATGGTAAAGAAGAACCGACGCGTTGTCTGAAATGTGCGGAGTGACCTAACTGCCATGGTTGCGGACATTCTGAGCGCAGTGATGCCCTCCGTGAGTCATCCTATTAGTGGCAGCACCATTGCCAGACCGTTGCAGGCCTACATGCACGCAAACCATTACGACGACTGTCCTTAACACCGCGGCAACATCACCAAAGACTGCAGTGGTGCTATGACAGCAGATAATCTTCAGTGGCATGTCCACCTTTTGTTTTGGTGGACATGACCATGAAATCTGTGTATGTTGGCGTTGTGGCCAGAGCCATCACCAGACCTATTCCCTGTTAAGAATATGTGAGCAGCTATTGGATGTGTTATCAACACTTCACACCGACTGGAAAGTCCGCAGGAACTGTGTGAGAATATTCAAGCTGCATGGGATGGATTATCACAGGATACCATTAGGAACCTCTACAACTCCAAGCCATAATGTCAGAGTTACTCTACTTCTGTATGTGTAGCTCAATAAATATTACCCATATCAGTCTACATGTATCATCATGTATTGTTCCTGCTAATCTTTATCTTCCTGCAACCCCACACCTCCTTCTGGGTTTTTTATTATTATTATTTTTTTTAAGATTTTAATCCCTTATTGATCCCACAGTGGGGAAATCTAGTCTTTAACCCATCCGTGAGGTCAAACACCCACATACACACTCACTAGTGTGACTACTTACCCGGAGCGGTGGGCAGCCCTATCCACGGCGCCCGGGGAGCAGTTGGGGGTTAGGTGCCTTGCTCAAAAAATCACCTACTGTCAGTTCAGGGAATCGAACCGGCAACCCTCCGGTCACAAGGCTGGTTACCCAACCACCAGCCCACGACTGCCCATTCTATTCTATTGCAGCTATTCTTTAGATGTTGAGTGTATGTATTGTTTATTACAGGGCAATTTCCCACTAATAACGATGGATGAGACATTTCACCTGAGTTGGCCTTAAGAGGATACTACAGTGCACAGGCACACTTTAATGCATTCACACCTGCATCACTGTGGTTCAGTGTAACCTGCAGACAAGCTATAAAATGATGAATTTGGTAATAATAGTAATGATATTAGTTTCCTGTCTGAAGTGTCTTCTAGTGGTCTTTCTTATGTGTACGTGTTGGCCAGTCCCAGCCCTCCCTGTTCATGTAATGTCTCGTAGTGCTCTTATTATGCCGTGCACAGACACAGCCTGGAAGCAGGCTTTCATGTTTGGAGTTCACAGGCGAACAGAGAACGGCTCACGGGTCAATATTCTAACGGACGGAGCCCGGCTCTGATGGCCAGCCTTTGATCTGACGGGCTCTTTGAGCTCTCCGTCTTGAGAATTTCTCTTCTTTTTGTATGTTTGTGTTCAGGGCCATGTTGGGATTGTTTTGGCGCACACACTTCCTGAGTGTCAGGTGAGTCCAGAATCTCCTTTCTTCCTTTTGTTCAGCCGTAGCAGGTTCAGCCTAACCGAGACGAAGGAAACGAAACTCTAGCTCTGTCCTTCCCAGGTGATGCAGGCAGGATTTTCAGTCACTTAAAACTCGATCCATATTACTACACAGGTTGGTTTTAGAGTTTGAAGAAAGTTCATGTGACCTGCTGACAGTTTGAGCTCTAACAATACCAGCAGTTTGGAAACTCGTTCCAGTAGCAAATTTGGCCATTCCCCATATCGATTCAGGACTCCAGCAAAAGCAGAAATTGTTTTAACCCTTTAACTTCCTGTTTAACTTGGAATAGCACATTTTGAGTCACTATATCCTAATAAATAGGGTGTTGAACTTGTCTCAGCCTGATTCCGCCATCTCTACCAATTGGTAGTAGTATGTTAGACTAAAAAAGTCTACTAGAAGTAACTATGTCTGTGTCAATAGATACTTCTTTACCGTTCTCATCTATAGAGGAATCAAGCAACTATAAAATCACTCCACACATGTGGACTGGTTTTTGCGTCATATTTGAAAGTACGATTATTTAATGGCATATTATATTTTCCGAGGTTAGGATGAACAGAATTATGTAATCTTATACAACATAAAGCAGTTTAATAAGGGTAAAATAATATTAAAATAATCTTAATGTGTTACAAATCAGTATAATTTTTAATGCTTACGGTAATTAAACTATTATTACATAATTATAGAAATAATTATATTGAATTGTGTGCTTTAAAGATTTCAAAGATTTAAATCCCTTGTTGATCCCACAGTGGGGAAATTTAGTCTCCGCATTTAACCCATCCGTGAAGTGAAACACCACAAACACACTCACTAGTGAACTCACTAGGGGGTAGTGAGCACACTTACCCGGAGCGGTGGGCAGCAGTTGGGGGTTAGGTGCCTTGCTCAAGGGCACCTCAGTCGTTACTGTCAGTTCAGGGAATCGAATCAGCGACCCTCCGGTCACAAGGCTGGTTCCCTAACCTCCAGCCCACGACTGCCCGGTGAAGTTTGACCCTTGGAGAATGCGGGCAAACTTCACCGGGCAGTTGTGGGCTGGAGGTTAAGGAACCAGCCTTGTTATTTTTCACTCAAACCACCAAACAAACAAGAACCAATCTGTTTCTTTTTTTTCTTAGTGAGGATGTTGAGGGTTAAGTACAGTCTACCATACAGAGCCATATTATTAAAACCCACAACAAGAGGACGTAGAAATGCATGATCAAGTAAACTTAAGGTCATGTCAAAGCAGCATGTACTATTGCATGGACGTCAAGCAGTTGCCACCATGTTGAAAGGCAAGTCATCAGCGCAGTAGAGGTTTGTTAAAAGATGGCAAAGCCATAAACAGTCCAGCAAAACCAGTAAAACACATTTTAATCCAGAACATGCGGTTTAAATCTCTTTCAAAGTGAATTAAAGTGTTTTATGATTGAAGTGTTTTATTGGTTTTGTTGTTGTAGCAGGAAAACTAAGCTGATATCTAAATGGCTGAGAGTTACTGCTGGATTATAAACCATGTACTAGTGCCCATAATAGGATGCAGTAAAGTACTGGTGCATCAGTGTGGACACCAGCAGTTTTAATTTTGATTATTTACATGCCGTATCAGATTGATTCGGTTCATATTTAGCCTGTATTATAATTTAATAAGACTCCAGACGTTGCGGAATGCTGCTGAGTGTACTGACCATGTTTTGAACCCTTAGGTCATCCTGATCGAAAACAAAGAAGAGTCTCTGGTGAGAGCGAAAGACAGAAGTTCACAACTGGGGCTTAAAAACATCGGCTTCATCCAGGCCAACCTCGACTACTTCACAGGAGCTTTCCAAGTAGGGGTGAGTAATTCTGGGCTGGGCTTCGCAGGCTTTCGGCTGCCACTCTTATCAGGTCTTTAAATAGAGGTCTTATTTAACAGTGAGGGGGTTGAATTTTAAGATTGTGCCTGAAGAGGTGTAAACAATATATGCAGTGATTTGCAAATCTCATAGATCCATATTTCATTCACACCAGAACATGGACAACATATCAGATGCTGCAAGTCTGACATATTACCATATCATTAACATGACCCATTTAGAAAAAAGGGGGGAGGAGCAGTTTGTGACTAAGTTGCAAAAAAAAAAATGCATGGCCAAAGTGAACTGCTTATGACCATGTTACAAATGATTTCTAAATGAAAGAGTTGTTAATGTGTTACATGCTTATAAAGCACTCAGTCATGTACGTTGATAGGGCATGTATAAATATAAGTACATAAGTCATTTATAAATATAAAATTCTATCTATTACAAGATTGATTTGTTAATCAGACATTATTCCTGTTTTCACATTTAGTCTTTCTCGCTGCGTTCATAGACCTGGTTATGTCTTATAATGCTGTACATGGACCCACAAAGCACGTAGGAGTATCCTCAGACCTTTATTCCTTAGCTACTGTAAATAACCGCTGACAGTTGGCCTTAAAGATGACATACTCCCCTTTCTCACAAGTTAACACAGGCTCCTGTGGTCGTCTGTGACATGTGTTGTCACCTCGGTGATGTTCTGGGGGTGTTTTAATTACGTGGAAATTGGGTTCTCAAGTTGAGGCGACAGTAAAATTGAACCACTGAGCTTCTGGACAACCAGGTTATGCCATTTGCTCATCATCTCACTGAGGAGCATAACATTCCTATTCCTGTACTCCAAGATGACAATTCTCACGTTCACTGGGCCGCAAATGTGACCGATTGCCAAGATGAACACTTAGGAGCATTTACACATCTGGACTGGCCTCCAAAAACATTGAGGAAAACGTCCAGGAAGGCATCCACCAAATCTGCACAACTGACAACTGTTCTTTGATGCAAGAGTGTCTGAACATTGCTTTGGCCTACATCCAGAAACTTGTCCAGTCCATGTTAAATTGAATCGCAGCTGTTCCGGGTGCTATTACACTCTGCTTTTTTCGGGGGGGTGGGGTTGGGTGGGGGGTGAGCTTATAACTTGTTAGCGTTGTATAAGTTGTTAGCGTTGGTTGGTGCAAAACAGCCAAAGAAACAAAGAGCTTTTTAAAATGACTGTATTTTACAGATAGATAGATACAGCGAGGAAATTTGAACACCCTGCGACTTTGCAGGTTCTGAAATTTTCATCTTAGGTGCATGTCCACTGTGATTTTGGGGAACAACCTCCTTCCCTCAGTTAGAGCATTGAAGATGGGTCGTGGCTGGGACTTCCAACATGACAATGACCCAAAGCACACAGCCAGGATAAGCAAGGAGTGGCTCTGTAAGAAGCATTGATTTCACAGGCGTTCAAATACTTGTTTGCAGCAGTAACACACAAATAAATTATTAAAAAAATCATACATTGTGATTTCCAGGGTTTTTTTAGATTATGTCTCTCACAGTGGACATGCACCTAATGAACATTTCAGAACCCTCCATGATTTCTAAGTGGGAGAACTTGCAAAGTCACAGGGTGTTCAAATACTTATTTACCTCACTGTAGATAGATAGATAGATAGATAGATAGATAGATAGATAGATAGATAGATAGATAGATAGATACTTTATTGATCCCGAAGGAAATTTAGCAGCCAACAAAACAAAAAGCATTGTACAGTATGGACCTGGGTAAATGAGTTGGTACTGACTCAGCAATATTATTAACTAATATTAACTAATAATACATTTCCCTTATCTGCAGATTCGCCACAGACAGTTAATCCTGATCCCACCTTTCAGGAAAAGCTTTGTAGCCAGTGCTACTTTGCGTTCACCTAGAGTGGAAAAACTGTCTGACACACACAGTTGAAGTCGGCTTCATGTTTACCAGCATCTTGTTTGAATTATTGAAATTTCTTGTTCCCCCTTAAATAGTGCAGTGGGTGCTTCAGAATGTAACTCCTGCACCATTTAAGGTGGAACAGGGAAAGTGCATATGAGGGTGGCCGTCAACCATAAAGTAGTTAGCACATTTGTGTTTTTGCCAACTGCAACAACCCCTCTCTTTCTCCACTCGGGTGTAGCCGGCCACAGAATGGCAATCAATGGCACCCTGTTGCGAAGGTAGTTTTGAAGTTGTAGGAGGAGCTACTCAGATGAGTCCACGCTTTACGTAGGAAGTGGAGTCAAACCTAAACAGCTCGTTGAATCCAGTGTTTTCTGATCTCGGCAGTCCATTAGTTAAATTGGCTGGTTTGACTGGATTTCAGAGTTTCTAGGTTGGTAGGCAATCCAGATACTCAAATGTATGTGCACAGGAACTGTTTGCATAATATGTCTCATTCAGAATTAAATTTAAAGATTAATTCTAAGAGATGAAGACAACTTATAAATGTCATATTGAGAAAATGTAACTCGGGCCAATTATAACTTCCTATACTTCATTGTTTCATCCGAATAAATTTACATCGTAAGAGACTGTAATGTAAAAGTATTTACATAAATGCATAGTAAGCTGCAGCCGTTGTTTGCTAGAGCATCATTCGGGAGTGAAGATGTGCTATTTCTTCCTCTGTTCCTGCCGTCCATGTGAGCGGTTTAGTTCATTCTAGTGTTTGTGCTGTCTGAAATGCCAAAAGCAGAGCGAACCAAACTGTCGTCTTCCATCCTGAGCCCCACTGAGTGCTAAAGCACAGCTCTGTTAGCACTCCCACCACGTTAACACCCGCAAGAACGTAATTATCTCCAAATTAAGAAGTCGTCTTGCTAATTGCATCCTCGCTTGCGTTGTTTTTAATGCTCCCAACCTTTGTCATAAAGGAAGGAATAGGGTGAGTTTGCATAAAGAAAAGAAGAAAGAAAAGAAAAGTTTGACAAATAGTTCCACCCAGACGGAATCAACCAGCAGCAACGAAACATGGTGGGTAGGTTAGACATTGTGAGACATATGCATGATCGAGTTTCATCCTCAGCCAGGTATGTGGCGTAAGCAGGGATGGCCCTATTGGTGTACCTGACTGACCCAACAACCATGACTGCAGACATTCAGCGAGAAGTGATGCCATCCTGTTTTGTCATCCAGCACTGACAGATGGGTTTATGTAGCAGGACTACACACGCGCAAACCATTACAACCACTGCCTTACACTGCCTTAACACCACATCACCATCTCCAAAGACTGCAGTGGTGTGACTCATGCTTTTGTCTTAGTGGAGACGGTTAACGAATCTGTGTGTGGAGACACCATGGTCGCATGTTACACGTCCAGAAAACCTGGTGTCACTCCACCTCCACCCCTTCCACAAAATCAGCAGGAGCTGTAGCTTGAATATTCAAGCTGCCTTAAACAGATTATTGGAGGACACTATTAGGAAACCTCCACAGCTCCATGCCGAGACATCTGGCATCTTGCGTTAGCAAACATGGCAGCCCAACCCCATACTGAGAGACACTACTAATCAGATTATAATCAGATTTCTGCTGTTATTAGTCAAGCTTCATTAGATTGGGTTAAGATTTAAAAAGAGCTGAAGGAGGAGCTCAGGAATCGGGTTTCTCAGCGCATGTAAACCCTTACTCTGATTTCTTTCAGATTTCTCAGTCTGCGTAAAAACATAACATGGAATAAGCAAGCAGTGTTTAACACAGCAACCACTAGATGGCAACAGAATACTTTTGGAGTGCTACAGACGCTAACTACATGCTTGATAAATGAAGAATTTAGATGTTCTTCTTTTGAATCAGGTATGGTCATACGTTTAGGTGAAGTTTGTTTGGAGAAAGTTTGTTTGGCTAGAGGATAACGATCGCAAATTCCACCTCCATAGAATCCATTGCTGATACAGTAGTCAATGTGTGTTGCTATAAAGTTCATGTGGCCTTCTGTAGTCTAAATGTATTATCATTTATAGTGCCTGGTAACCTTTATCTTCCTTCCCAACAGCCCTGCAATCCCTCACTACCTTCTAGGTGCAACTATTCTTTTCATGGTGCCTGTACATTTGCATAGGCTTGATTAGATTCCAGGTGGAACTCTTAGGCATAGATAACATTCTTAAATAGTTTGTGAAGAATGCAGAGACGTAATTAATGAAGAAATGCTGAGATCTATCGACTCTGTCCACAGTTTCCTTTTATAGAAAAAGTCTATAACCCAGTGCTCCATCTTCTCCACAGTCTTTTATGAGCCTTGATTGCTGCATGCCGAGCACTGCTGCTGTTTTTTGCACGCAGGTGACTTGTGGCCTTTTCATACATTGAGAAAAATGCTCAGGAACGTTTAGATAGCAAATTTGAAAATGGTCAGCGACGGTCATTGCGTGTGCACTGACATTGACATCTGCATTGGAGTTAAAAGCCAGTAAAGTAGAAAGTCAGAGACGAGTCAAGTCAAGGGAGCATGGGAAATGGCGATTTTTCCCATCTTCTATTGTTTGCTGTGATTTCTGTGTCTGTGGAGAAGCTAAAGGAGCCGTGAAAGGCTTAATAACTCTTTTTATTTTTTTTCTCTCCCCCCGTTATCCGACTGAAAGGCCCATTTGAATTAAGCTTTCATCACGTAGGCTGCTGCAGAGCTCAGGTTGCATAGCCCATTAGCAGCAGTCTGTCAGGGAGGCTTTGCCCAAGGAGACTTCAGACCTTTTCTCTTCTCCACATCGGCTGTACTGCTCATCAGCAGCTCAACCTGCATCTTCTTAACTACTTAATCAGTATACACAGATTACGTCCACTCACAGATGAGGCAAATAGCCTTGAACGCCACATACCGGTAGGTGCATGTCAAGGTCTGGGATACGTGAGGCCGCATACAAACAGGTTCTTGTATTTCAGTTAGATACGGATGGAATGGGCAGGTGTGAAGACCAGACCGACTTTAACAAGGACCAGATCGTTAGACAGTTCAGTGGGTCAGGGCTTCTAAGAAATGCCAAGTGTTGAGATCTATTGATAGTGGTCAGAAGGGGGACCAATCTTGTACCAAGTCTGGTGCCCAAGACTCAATGAGTCCTATACATTTTTTGGACCCGCCTAAACCGGCTCTTTACTTTCGCCCGAGAGCCACCAAACTTCACATACTCACTGAGGGCAGGTCTTCAAACGTTAATCCACAGTCATACTGACCGCACTCGTTTATTCATCCCTCGTTCCTCACTTAGCACACTGCCATCCCTAGTTTCCTTCAGGAAATGCACTTTACTAGTTCTATCTGTTGCACCTACCTGCTGCCCATCTGCTCTCCCCCACCCAGTGAGTGGAAAGGGACCTTCCCTTTATTATTTGGGTGGTGGGCCTTTCTCAACTAGATAAAGTTATGAGGTCAGGGTTTTTTTTAGATTGGATTAATACCCAGCAATACGATAAAAGGATTTTAGGCCAGTAATTGAATTTCTCAGGGCATGACAACACTTACTCTGATTTCTTTTGAAATTCTCAGTCACGGAGATAGTACCAGAAATAAGTAAGCAATGTTTAACACAGCAACAGAAAGGTGGCAACAAATCACTGTTGGAGCAGAAACTAACTATGTGCTTGGTGAAATGATCAGGTCGGTCAGGCACGGTCGTATTTTCAGGTAAACAGGTTTCTTACGTCACGTCTAATTATCTTTCAAAGCAGAAATCTGATTCTTGCCTGTAAATCTGTTAAATGGTTTACAGACAAATTCTGATATTCTAATGATCTGATTATTCTGATTATTAATCTGTTAATTCAGTGCCTGTAAACACGCTTATTGACATATGAATATCCCACATTAATATCGCTGCTGTGAGTAGTCGTCCTATCCTCCAGCCAATACTGGAGCTTTAGTCAGTAACTGACCACTGGGGGCATTTCACAAATTGTGCATCACCAGCTGACCTACAGTCTCCAAATAGGCTAGGCTTTTCAAAGTGCACTACTGTAGTAAGGGTTGCTGATGGAGTGGTCGCTTTGTAGTGTAGCTACAAAGTAGATTTATGATGCCTCCATATTTCCAGTCAGAGTGTTCTGTAGTTATCTCGCCATGGCTGCCTTTGTTCTTGAACCTACAGCTTGTTCTGTCCTGCATTCTGCCTCTAGCTCCAGCACTGTGAATGCTTTAAAAGCTTTGAAAGGAATTTCAGTTAATTAAGTTATCAAACCTGTACATTCTTCCTAGGAGTATAATTATTTTTCTTTGCCTAGAAATCATTTAAATATGCCTAATCATCATGTCAGCGCTAAAGTTGAACTTCTAAACTCTGGTGGGAAACGTTAGCAGCATACCCCAGAACTGCCAATTCTTTTAAATGTTCTTTTATCAAGTTCTTTGGCGAGGGCTCCGATCTTTTGAAGGCACGGGAACAGTGCAGACGATTGGCCGTCTGTTGGTCAAATGGCTCGTTCCTTATTTAGACTGCTGTTCTTATGAGGGAGTTATGTAAAAGGGCTCTCGCTCAAGTGGCCCTGGCTGTGGCACTGGGGGTTGTGCAGTTGATGGGTTTTGCGGTGTAATTGAATGGCCTCAGGCTGCGTTTTGTTTGTTCATTGCCATAATGAGACGCTTTAGCCTGCACTCCATAGAGACCTGCTCCACTTGGCCTTCTGTCCAAACGGTGCGGGGCTCTGCACGCTGTGGAGGTGTGTGCCGTTCTTCAGCCTTGCTCATATTGCCTGCTACCCACACACAGGCAGTTTAATAGCGCTGTAGTGTACCTGCAATGCTCTTACCCATGGCTGTGCATTTGGATTTGCTCGCTCCCCTATTGGGAAACGGCATAAATGCCATTTAGAAATAGCTCTGCTGTGCTAGTGGCTTAGTCCCACGTGTGCTAGAGCTTAGGAGCCATTTTTGTTAAAGCATTAAATCATTTTGCTTTGAATTATGATTAAGGTTTTTGCTGTTCTTGCTTAATGAAATAGTGCAGAGTCTAGGCTGTGCTACCTTTTATAGATGTGCTTACATTGCTTACAGTGTCATGGAGTTCACCTGGGTATAAGGGGCTGGTTAAGATGTTGTTGTTGTTGTTGTTGTTGGCTCATTCCTTACTGAGGTGGTGACAGGATCCAGGGGTCATGGCTACAATACAAAACTCCCCGTTTTGTCAGCTATCCCAAGCCACCAGTGAACCTGCATACCTCTTCTGAATCTTTGTATGTACTGCCATGTTGATGATGGCAGAATCCTGAAAAAATAATAATTGGTAACAGAATCAGGTATCTATGATGCATTATAAGCGCATTTATAAAGCTCTATAAAGCCTTTACTACACGTAAGCCTTTGTAACTGTGTGTAAACATTCATAATCACACCCATAAATTGGTATAACTCAACAGTATAAAGCTTCATGACCCTCAAAGTGATATAATGCTTTATAATGTAGATATTATTCCTGGTATTAACATTATCTGTGAAACCGGTATCAAAGTTTAATAGCTAATGTGTTTGTTTATTTGCATAATGCTTTATAAGTATCCACAGTGAGGCCACCATCTAATGTTCCTCACTACTCTCAAAATGGAAACAATTTTGCAGGTGCACATGACCTCTAATGGACACGTTATAAGCCTTTTAAGTCAACAGCAGGAAAAATATGTACATACGTTTTAAAATATAATCTCTGTTACCAATGCTGTATATCGTCACTGTCCAATGAAAAACATGTATCTCCATTTTTGACGATTTTCACTTTTATGCATCATTTGATCGCATGAGCTGCTGTTTACACTGTGTGTGAATTTCATGATGAATGGACCAACAGAAATGGCCAAAAGATCGCTTGGAGAAAATCTGGTTCCATTGACTTGCATTAGAATTAAATTGGTTTTTGGCCTTTCCTGTAAAGTTGCTAATTTGGAGATATATGCAAATAAACACACCGTTAGTTATTAAACTTTATCATACTGATTTCACTGATAATGTTAATAACAGGGAAATATTTACATTATAAAGTATTTTTTCACTTTATGTGCTACGAAGCCTCCTACCGTTGTTTGTTTGAGTGTGTGGTTATGAATGTTTATGCACAGTTATGCTTATGTCTATTACTGTAAAGGCTTTATTTAATTGAACTGTATATTAGGATAAACAGATTTCGTCCACCCAATTTTTTCACTCACCTAAACCCCGGTAAAAATGTGACATGACAATAAAAGTGATTTGATTTGATATAGAGCTTTATGAATGCACTTATAATGCATTATAGACACCTGATTAAGTCTGCCCTTGTTATTGTAAAATAATATCTCTGGCATCAGGTAGCGGGATCATAACCGTTTCATGTGGCTGATTCTGTAAGGTAGCTTTGAAACATGGTTCCTCTAAGCACCACAGTGAGCCCTTCTCTAGTACAAAGCGTTTCACATCACACCTCTCTCAGTGACTTTGTTTACACCTTAACCAGTATATTCAGGCAGAGTCGTAGGAAAATGATCCTTTAAAGGAAAGTGTCGCCCTACACAGAACCCTCTGAATTATTGTTTTATAGTCATATTGTTATGTTTTGATCCATTTTTATTTCTAGGTACAGTCTATTTTTCCTGGTGGGTGTGTTTCACAGGACGCCAGCATGCCTCCAGCATGCCTAACTCGTACTAATTTCTTTCTCAGTGGCTTCTATATATAGCATGTGACATGAGCTCCAATTCTGGACTGTGGTACAGGTGTGGGAAAGAAGCTGATGCTACTGCTGCTGCTCTTTCTACTCCAGAACCGACTGTAGGTACTCTGTCTGACACGTTTAGGGAGGCTTTAACTGCTTTTGTACCGTTTGATGATGCTGGTACTTTTTTACTAATAAAAAGTGGGTTAAAGGAGCGATATGTAAGATTTTTGGTGTAAAATATTCCAAAGTGAACTGCAGTTATTAACAGAAAATGCAAAAATCTGTGTATTTTGTTGCAAAGATAACATGCTAACTAGCTAGCCCCAGCCTGTCCTCTCTTGTAATACCACTTTCTACCTCAAGAGGTGATACTGAGTCACTGTAGTGTCAGTCCAGCATGAGAGGCAAAGAAGTAGCATTGCTACCCTGACAGCGTATTCTAATCTCTTGTCAGAAGACCAATTAGAGGAAGAGGAAATCCAATGATGGCTAAAGCTCTTGACAAGCAGAGAGAAATTAGGAGCATTCATGCATTGCATTGTCCGTTCCTTTGTCTGTTCCACCACGTTTGGTTCATCCTGTTCCATTTTTTGTTCGTCCATCTGTCCATCCATGACTTTTCTTTCATCCAGGTAGCTGGACCGTGTTTTTTTTCTTGTTAGACCTGGAATAAAATTGAAGCATTGAAAGCAATTTCATAAATAGGTCTGTATAAGCAGATATAAGCCATGTTAAATCATATTTGTATTTTATATATTTTTCTGTCAGGATTTGCCAGATCTGTAATATCACACTCAAACATTAAATTGCTGTACTGTTAATCTTTAATATTTCAATGATAAACATTTGGGTGTACTTATATTCAACACTCAAGCTACTGTAAAACCATGTATTGAAGTGTTTGTGGCCCAAAGGCGGTGGAACCTTTCAGGGAGAAAGCCTACAAGTGACCGCCTGGAGGCACATTGCTATCACTCTGAAGTACGGATACAATCTCTTGAACGATGAGTCTGTATTGCAGCTCTCCCTTCAACACCGGCTGGTTTCTCCTGCTCTCCAAGTTTGCTTTAATCTTCCTCTTCCGTTCTTTAATACCTGGATTTCTCATATTAGGATATTGCAGTACTTGAGAGATTATGCCCAGGCTTCAGGGAACTTCAGGCAAAGATTGATTTATGGTGTCATATGACCGATTTTATCAGAACTTATAGAATTGTTTGGTTTTTATGTATCATTATGTCTTTTCTCTTTCACATTATTATTATGTATATATTTGCAACTCTATTTGCGATGAAAGTCAGGTCGATGTTGACTGATCACTGATTCACGTCATGTATCAAACCACAGGAGAAGGCTGTGTGCAGAACACAGTTAAGTAGAGCATGACCTGCTCTTTCCGACAAGTCCTAGATCTCATTGCTAGACCTCAGGGAATCTGAGTTATGGACCTCTATGGAATCTTGCAAGTTTGTACCCGACTTAGGCGTACACTAGGCGAGCTTGCCAACACGCTGGTGAAAAATAAGCATAACTGACTTAATACTGAACAAACTGGACAACAGGACTATAGAGCGTTAAGCCTTCTCTCCACCAACACGACGTTTTTATTGTAGCCTTTGGAAAACCTGGTTAGTGAACTGAGAAATAATGCATTGCCACGACTGGGTCATATTTATATGTGCATTATTTGTCATAAATGATGCAGTTTCAGTGTTAACCGGGCTTACATTTTGAACACCGATTCCCAGCTCTGTCTTAACGAGCACTGATCACTAAATTGCTTGTTTTAAATAAGAACAGAAAATGTCAACGTCAGGCCCGATTTAATGAATGAACCTATCTATCATGTCCAGACTAGCCAGCTTAACGTTTACCAGTGCTTCTAAAATATTCCAGGCGGATCTGCATGGACTACATTTTCGTGGCTGCTCTTATTTAGGAGCTCTGGCAATGTTGATGACAGGGCATGTGCTTGTAACTACAGATATATAAGATCATATAGAGTGGTAAATATGATTGAATACATTGTGGGCCTAAATTATTACAGAACCACATTTATTAATTCACTGTCCAATTAAATCCATCTAAATCTCATACATGTGTTTGGTCTATCTAATTTTGATTAGATTTTTGTAATGATTTGAATAATGTCAATGCCATATGCTGTATATATAATGTCATATGCTATATTTAATGTTTGTTTTAACCCATGTGTGTTTATGGGTTGGGAATCTGGCGAAGAGTAGATTGAAAGACTGTATGAACGCTAGATGTGTATACATATTCTGTTGTGGCGTGCAGATTGTTCCATTGGGGTGCTAAGGTTACAAGACCTGGTAGGTGTTGGGGTGGGGCTAAAATGCGAGTCCCTTTTGCACTGAACACAAAAACAGCTATTTACCTGCAGTATTGTTATCCTGCTGAGCCTGCTGAGTTTTCAGAGTGCTTTCAGAAAAAAGCAGGGCTTCTTCAAACATTCAGTGACGGTCAACGTTCTGTTTGCCAGTTCGGTTAAAGAGGACCTATTATGCTCTTCTGGGGTGTGTTGTAGCCATTTGCGCATGTAAACAGCCAAATGTACATGTCAGAGGGAGAAACACTCTCCCACAGAAACCACTTTGCCTGAAGGCATTGTTTGGATGCTACATAGTGACATCATCTCGTAGCAAAGTCCTTATTGGCTGCCAGTAGTATGCGTAACAGAGCACCGTATTTAACAGCTTTACCATATCATCAATTAGAAAGAATGAAATCTATCCATACTTGGCTCATCAAGGGGCGGGACTTAAAGACACATAAGCTTGAGGTAGGGAGTCTTGAGAATATGGAAAAACGACTGTATTTTGGGAAAACTGAAGCATGCAAATCTGTTCTAGCAGATCTCAAAATCATATTAGGAACAGTGTAAATGAGCATAACGGGCCTCTGTGGTGCTAGAGTCAGGCACAGACCGATCCACTATACGTCGCTGGGGCGAAGGGTGTGAAAACGATTACCTGTGAATTGTTCTGACTGTCAGACCTAAAGCTCTGCTTTTAGCGCCAGTGGAAAACACATAAGCAAAGATAACAGGAGTGATGTATTGGGGTAAAACGCTGTGCTTGTTGGTGCAGACTTGATTTGTTGTGTTACAAGCATGATACGGTGACACCCGCACGGCCCGCTTTGGTAGCAGTGACTGATGCGGCTGTAGTGGATTCATGACTGCACTGCTAGACCTCAGCACTGTGGGTGTTCCACTTAATTACAGGCACAAAGAAGTTTTGTTGGTGACTATTTTTTCAGACCGCATTGGTGTCAAAAAAGAAGCGATCTCAGCGAAAAAAAAGGCCCAGACCGTAAGACAGATGAAGCTAATAAAGAAGTCTGATTTTGCACCACCCACACTATCCTTTATTGCTTTAGCGTTAGTGGATAATTGATGATGGGTCACTGTACAGAAGGGCTGCTTAATGCAAGCCTCGTTGCCGAGCGTTTCTTTCCTCCAGGATTCCACAGAGCATTGTATGATGTTCATTACACTCAAATAAAATGTCTTGTAGTCTCGGCTTTCGCTGGAATGCTTGTTTTGGGAGAACAAACAGAGGGCTTTGAAGAAATCCCTTTTTCCTGTGCAAAACAGCAAAACAAAATTCCAGCGCTCTCTCGGCAAGATGGCTCACCATCTTTATCTCATTATGTCAGTAAGAGCCTTCCAGAAACCTCCAACGACTGAAATGTTGACGGAAGATCAGGAATGTGTGCAGTGTGATTGTACTGTTTTCACTTCTGCTATTTGAGGCCGGGGGGAGGGCTGACGAGACCCTCACCCTTACATATCTGCTGTAGATGAAGTGGTGTTCTCAGTATTGATACTGGCTGTAACCAGATCTGTGTTTGACCTGGAGCTGCAACAACCAATCGACATCACCAATAACATCAATGATTAAAATGATAATGAATCTTGTTATGGATTAGTTGTCTTCATGACATTTGCGCTTCCCGTTTGCAGCACCTGACTAAAAGAGAGACAGTGCAGAACGATCACAGTAATGGGACGTGCATCAGCAAAGTCAAAATCATGAGGTAATTAAAGTGGCCCTTCAACAATGTTTGTTTAGTGTGGCATGGTGTGGCCATTAACAACCTGCCTGCTATATCACCAGTGCCACCAATACCGCGAAATTGCCCCAAATGCCCCCCCCAGAGAATGGCTTAACCTTAGTCTACACGATGAGTGAAAATGGCTAATCTGTGAAATGTTATAAATGTTGATCAAGCTTTCTGCCTTTGTCATTCACATTACACTTTGCCCCCACAAGGTAAAACATTTGGGTGCTTGTTTTTGGGGTTTTGCATCCAAAGACTACTAAACTAGCAAGTTACAGCTTAATTATGTGTAACTAGTAATTCCAGGATTGCTGAGAGTGCACTGCTTGGTTGTTGTTTAGTGGCTACTACTGTCGGCATATCAGTATATACATATGCTCCTTGTTAAAAGAAAAGGTGCACCCAGTAGGAATCACCTTGGTGGGTAGGTTTGACATCATGAGACACGCAAATGATTCACATTTTTACGCTCTGCCGTGCATGTGACGTAAGCAAGGACAGGTTTTACGTTTGGGCATTTAGCTGACACTCTTATCCAGATTTGCTTTCCAGGTCATTCGTTTTACAAGTAGAAAGGTGCAGTGTTAGGAGTCTTGCCCAAGGACTCTAACTGGTGTAGCTCGAGCTGCTACCTAAACTGGGATTCGAACCCCCCCCTCTCCCTCATGGGGTGGTAGCACTCTGGTGGGTAGTGGTGTTAACCACTGAGCCACACCAACCATGCCGTATCCCTGTACCTGAATGACCCAACAGCCACAGATTGTGGACAGCGATGCGAGCAGTGATGACCCCCATGAGTCATCCTGGCAGACGGCTGCACAACGTAGGACTACATGCACACAGACCGTTACAATGGCTGCTGTAAGCACTACAGCACCGTCACCAAAAACTGCAGTGGTGTTGTGCTAGACTGTCATGGAGTGACTCAGAATGGCAGTGGGTCATCTTAAATGACGAGTCCCACTTTTGACTTGGTGGAGACGACCAACTAATCCATGTGTGGAGGCACCGTGGTCAGCACCAAGATGAACGGTTTGTTGTCATACGTCCAGAAGGCCTGGTGTCACTCCACCTCCACCCCTACCACAAATTTTGCAAGAGCTGCATGAGAATATTTCAAGTATGACCCATCGCCAGCTAGATACACTACTCCTGTATGTGTAGCTCATTAAATATTACCCATATCAGTCTATATTAATTATCATTTACTGTACCTGATGCACTTTATCTTCCTTGCCAGTAGCACACTTCTGGGTGCAACTATTCTTTTGATGACGAGTATAGAAACCACTGGATTAGGTTAAAAAGGAATGAATCCGATCCCATACTGTGACTAATCTAGCCTGAAATAGCACAGAATTTATTCTAACAAAAAATTATAGAACATGTAAATGGACCATAGTTAGCCAAACTGTTCCAAACTGCCTCCAGAACCAACATCAGCAGAAGGCCTGCAGTATAAGGCAATGCAACCACAGTATGGTATATGGTCCATATCATGGAGCTCCAGAAGAAGAAGATATGAAACTTTGCATTTCCATCAGTAGAGCCTTATGTAATAGGCAGCTGGGCACGCACTGTGATCTTAACCTTGTAGCCTCCTTTCTGCTAGATGAACCAGAACCATGAAAGCGAGCTGGTTCTTGCCATTTTGTCGCATCACCTTCATCTTCTGTTGACTGTAATGCTGGGGGCTTCAAAGTTGGGTATTTTTGAGATGTTGTAAGTCGGTGTATAAACACAGGAGCTGACCCCGAGTGCAGAACATTTTGAACAGCCACTGATCTTCAAAGAGTCAAGGAGATTTAATAGAATTGGGCTCATTGATTCAGATGTGGACTCATCTTTGCAGCAAATGCCTCACTTTGGATCCTGAAGGTTATTATCCTAAATCCCGCCAAGAGGACATTAACTACCATTTCTGTCTGATCAGTGTCTGCAGCGTTTACTCTGAATCAAATGTCATCTGCTGCATCAAATGTCAAATGCTGTGGCAGCGAAAAATGTTCTTTTCGGCTGGCTTCTAAATTTTGTGGCCAGTGCGGTCCCACACATTGCACGCTGGTGTAAGCCTTCTCCTATAGCAACGGCGCGGAACAAGTACAGTGAGTGATTATCCACTGAGTTGGACACATTCCTAAGAAATGTTCTTGTGGGGATTTGAGGGGTGTTAATCCATGACTTTGACGGCTGCCGCGACAGAGCACCACACACACACAGAGCCCCCTCCGTTCCTCAGAACTGAGTGTAGTCATAGTTAAAGGAGTTGAGAAGCAGTTGGAGGTTATACATCTCCTGGACTTTGATTCACCTAATAAGCGGTTGTGTACTTACTGCACTTACTGTTTGTGTAGTGAAGTACTGGACTGTCTGTAAATCGCTTTAGGTCCAACTCTCGAATCCATGAGATATTTACACTCGTCATCAAAAAAATAGCTGCACCCAGAAGGAAGTGTGCGGTAGGGGTGGAGGTGGAGTGACACCAGGCCTTCTGGAAATGTGACACATGACAACAAACCCCTCACCTTGGCACCTTGGTGAGTAGCAGACACACTTATTAGGTGGGCTATAAGAGAAAATCAACAAACAGCTTCTTTAGAACATATTGTATTTACAATAGAACACATAGAACATAGCCATATTGTGTTCACAGTAGAACATAGAACACATAGAACATAGCCATTATGTGTTCACAATAGAACATAGAACACATAGAACATAGCCATATTGTGTTCACAGTAGAACATAGAACACATAGAACATAACCATTATGTGTTCACAATAGAACATAGAACACATAGAACATAGCCATAATGTGTTCACAATAGAACATAGCCATATTGTGTTCACAGTAGAACATAGAACACATAGAACATAACCATATTGTGTTCACAGTAGAACTTAGAACACATAGAACAGCCATATTGTGTTCACAGTAGAACATAGAACACATAGAACATAACCATATTGTGTTCACAGTAGAACTTAGAACACATAGAACATAACCATTATGTGTTCAGAATAGAACATAGCCATATTGTGTTCACAGTAGAACATGGAACACATAGAACATAGCCATATTTTTTTTACAATAGAACATGGAACACATAGCCATATTGTATTCACCATAGCACGTAGAACACAGAACATAACCATGTTGTGTTCACAGTAGAACATGGAACACACATTTGGTGATGACATGTTCTGTAGACATTCTTCTGAAATTGTTCCAGAATTTTTAGATGCCGTTTTTGCAGAACCTCTGCCCATCGTTCCATCTGAGAGACTCTGCCCCTCTACAGTGCTCGTTTCATACTCAGTCATGTGACTGGGTTACAAACTGCTCCTCCAGCTGTTTTCTTCTAGTACTCACTTTTGTTTCCCCTGTCCCTACTGTTGGGAGATGTGTTGCTGCCATCAGGCCCTAAATGAGTTATAATGTTTATGAAATTGTTTCTCAGCATCATTTGAGTCATAAATGCATTTTTCCTGAAATATATTAAAAACCAGTAACAGCAAGAACCAGTCCGCACCATATACCTCATCAGGGCTCTGTTCTGAATGTGTTCTGAATACATTACTGATCATATGGTTTTACAGGCCGTGTGCTCTGCTCAGCCCGCACTGTCCGGTTGAGTGGGTCACTTTCCTGTGTGTTCCACTCTCTTGTTTACTGTTGTGCGGTAGAGTCTTCTTTCCATCCTTTAAGCAGTTTTAACCTGTTTGTGGCTAATGTGTAGAGAGATGCCTCCTGTCATGCACTGATGCCCAGCAGCCTCGGAGAGCGGCCGGTCCGTGATCAAACTGCTAACAAATCAATGAGTGCGCTCAGCAAGTGTCTACTCCATGAGAGAAACACTCAAGTGTTTGGAATTATGGTTTGAGTGAATCAGCCAGCAAGGTGTGTGAGAGGGAAAGCGGTGGAGCAAGAGAGAGAGATCTCCAGACAGACACATGCTTTGCTATATGCAAAGGTTTAAACATCCCTGAACAACTGATGCGTTTTGTGGATTTTTCTGCGCAATATTTGTGTGTATATATATGTGTGTGTGTGTATATGTATATACAGGGGTTGGACAATGAAACTGAAACACCTGTCATTTTAGTGTGGGAGGTCTCATGGCTAAATTGGACCAGCCTGGTGGCCAATCTTCATTAATTGCACATTGCACCAGTAAGAGCAGAGTGTGAAGGTTCAGTTAGCAGGTAAGAGCACAGTTCTGCTCAAAATATTGCAATGCACACAGCATTATGGGTGACATACCAGAGTTCAAAAGAGGACAAACTGTTGGTGCACATCTTGCTGGCGCATCTGTGACCAAGACAGCAAGTCTTTGTGATGTATCAAGAGCCACGGTATCCAGGGTAATGTCAGCATACCACCAAGAAGGACGAACCTCCACCAGCATCATGTAGTGACCTGGCCACTATCCTGCAAGAAGAATGGCTTAAACTCCCTCTGACCACTGTGCAGGACGCAGTATATGTCATTCCCAAGACCAACTGACGCTGTATTGGTCGCAAAAGGAGGCCCTACACCATACTAATAAATGATTGTGGTCTAAAACCAGGTGTTTCAGTTTCATTGTCCAACCCCTGTAATATATATATATCCTCTACAACAAGGGTGAGGTAATACCCAAACACAGCCCCGAAACCTGCTACTTAACAGATGAGTTGAATCAGGGGCATTTGAGCAGGTAAAACACAAAACCGTGCTGGACGCCCCTCTGCTCATATTAGTGTCTCTTTATTTAACATACTGTAAACAATTAAAACACTTTAGCAAAGCTGCGTCCATTTTAGGATTTCTGGAAATGTTAAATTCTGCAAATAAGGTAATAGAGTATTCATGCATTCAGGCGTACTGTAGTGTATTCCCTGTGGAGGATTTGGTATCTTTTGGGTTGGTGGGTGTGGGGGTGACTGATGTTGCCTAGTTATAACCCCAGTTGGAAAAAGGTCAGGCTGCTGTGTGAAATGAGACTAAATGTAAATAAACACAGAACAAACCACATGTTTGTATTTGGACTTGGGGTGCCCAAACTTTCGCATGTGGTTGTGCTAACTACTGTTTTGTTGGTTATCATGTCATGTTTAGAACAATGCAGTTAGACACAGGTCTGTTACCAGACCCCTCACTGCAGTGCAGTTATTGCATGGATTAGTTTTGAGTCCCATCAGCAGTGCCATCAAATACCGTTACTCACTATTTTAATTTTTATTAATTTTATTGATGTTCTGATGCTCTGCAAAGATGATATGTGACTTTGACTGGGAGAAAAATGCAGCGGTGCAGTTTACACATGGTTTTCCGGGTTGAAGTAGACACAGGCAGGAAAATGAATCCAAGCTCTGTGTAATGAACTGGGTTCTGTGATATTTAGTGATCTGTTTAACCAGGTTAAATGATGAAGTTGTCCAAGATCCTATTAAAGATGTGGGAACAAAAAAGTCACTTGTGACTGATACGTACCTAACAGCCAGTGATACCTCCACATAGACGAATAACAGCTGTGGTTCCATTTGGCATGGACTGGGCATGTTTCTGGATGTAGGCCACATCAGGAGAATTTCCTGTGGACTGGAATTACTGCCACTGCTGGTAGACCTGTATGACCGTACCCTTTCACACACCTGCAGATTCAGCCTCTTCCTTCACACTATGGTCTTCGGCACGCCCAAATGCAGTCACTCCTTTTAGCCAATCATTAACTTCTGCTTTAGAGCCATTTCACACATGGAACGACACATTCCCTGCACTGTAGCACCTCCTCTCAATCTATGAATCCTGTCACTCACACCCTGCAGAGATTTATAACCCCATCATCCTTAAGCACCTTGAACACACAAGGTGAGGTCCAGGTAAGGCTCAATCCCATTTCACCCCTTGCCCCTAACACTTAGCCCTACCCCTCCCTTTGCGCATTCATGTCTAGGGTTAGGGTTGTCCTGGTTGTTGTTGAGATGGAGGGCTAGGGTGTAGTGTTAGGGTTACATGGCCCTTCAAACTGAGATTTTTTTGAGAGAATTCCCAGAATGTCCTGCGAATCATCAGCATGATGGCTGCACAAGCGACCAAAAAGACCCATCAATATAAGTATGTTCTCTGTTAAAAAGCCGCTGTCCTGTAAGATAACCACTGTAATAGCATTTTATGGTCATTTTCTTCATAACACGTACAAATCACTAGTAGTAGCTGGTATATCAGTCGCTACCTAGTGGAATTTCCCCTTCCGCCTTAAATGGTGCAGCAGTTACGTATCTGAGGTTGCCGCACCATGTAAGGTGCATCGGAACGGGGAAATCCTCTGCTCCTCTGCTATCAGTGCAGACGGGCATGGTCGCCTACAGAGCACCGCTAGCAGCCTGTTAATGAAGCCATGTAGTTTTTTGTTGTACTCGAACTTTCTGGTTTTTCACCCTAGTGACTGAAACAGACGTATCTGGTCTTGTCCCATTTCATAGGGGGAGAACTTTGACCACTATCCATTGTACTTGTTTCCAACAGGGAGGTGTTATACCTAACTCAGTTTCAGCGGGGAAATGGGAATTGGGCACTAAAAAGCTAACTGGCTTTTCCCCGCCAGCAGCTGTAAGACACTTGAAAAACCTTAAACATCCAAGGGGTAGGGGTAGAAATAAGAAATGGGATTGGGCCTAAAAGAGGAAGTGGAAGAGTATATAGTTGGGACAGTCATGAACCGGTCATTCAAATCAAATCACCTTTATTGTCACGTCACATTTTCACTAGTGTGGAGGTGAGTGATAAACTGTACAGTACTTCAATACAAAAATATAGATTTGACAATAAATATATACAACACTAAGCACAACATCTCTGTTTATAGTAATATACAGTTTTATCTAACATTAATATAAAGTTATGAATAAAACTATGATATACCCAGATGTACACATTTCCATATAGCACTATGGTAAGGCTGAGGTAGATGAGAGATGCAGGGTTTATACAGGGCACAGAATATTGATATATATATATATATTCAGAGACATAAATGACCCATAATGTTGATCAGTATACTTGGATATTTATGTTTCTGCCTTTAAGTAGATAAACTGGGTGTTACTCATGTCGGAAGGCACAGCTGTCTTTACTCTTCTGTATGTCAGCCATATAATATGGGCTTGAATCTGGGTGATGTCATGACTAATGCAGCTGCTAGTGGTGATGCATGTTCTGTGTGTTGGGTGAACAGCACGCGTCGGTAAGTGTAATATTAGCTGGCCCTGATTGAATTATATCTAATGAAAGTGATTTGTGTGTTGTTTGTTGTTTGTTGCAGGTGGCTCTGCATGCATGCGGAGTGGCGACCGACATGGTGCTGGATCGCTGCGTGCAGGCCGGGGCGGGATTTGTGATCAGCCCATGCTGTTATGGCTTTATCCAGAACACACTCAAGTTCAGCTTCCCCAGGAGGTCCGTTCGTGTGGTAGTCTCTCATCCCAACTTATAGACAAGTGTCTGTCTGCCCGTGTGCTCGCATGTTATTGAGTTTTATTAGACGAAGTCCGCGCTGTCTCTCTCTCTCACTAGCGTTTCTCACTGCCTCTCGCTCACTCCCTCCTCCATGCTACACACAGCACTGTAGAAACACTCCCACGGTGCAGCACCAGCAACCATGCCCCCTGGAGTAAACAGAGTGAGAGTTAACTTGCATTAAAATAAATAGAAGAGAGGTCCCACTTTATTTAGATAGTGCTCTCTAGATTAGCTGCAGATGCTCAGTGTTAATCTGCCATCTGGCAGGGATGCGCATGTGAACCATACTTTTTATAATATCCACTATTTTAATGCAGATAGTATTTCAAAATCCCAATGCGAAAATGTGTTATACCGTTATGAATACAATTGAGCATTTAACACACTGATGCAGAGGTCAAACTCTAACGTAAGTAAAATGGTTACGTCTAGAAGGAAGTGTGGGTTTAGATAAAGGTTACCAGGAACAATAAATGATGATACATTGAGACTCATATGGACAATATTTACTGAGCTACACATACAGAAGTAGTGCCTCTCAGTATGGCGCCAGGCCGCTGTGTATGCTAATGCAACATGGATACGTCTCAGCATGTAGTCGTAGAGGTTCCTATTGGAAGCTCATAAATACAGTCTTTGGCAAAACTGACGTGGTGTTAAGGGCAGCTGGCATAATGGGTGCCAGACGTCCTGGCATCGAGTTGTAGAGGTTCCTAATGGTGTCCTGTGATAATCCATCCCATGCAGCTTGAATATTCCCCCACAGTTCCTGCAGATTGTGTGGTAAAGGTGCAGTGACACCAGGCCCCCTGGACGTATGACGTGTGACAACAAACTGTTCGTCTCTGCACTGAACATAGTGGTCAGAACCCCCACAAAGCAGGAAGTATGTTGAGGGTGGATCATTCTCAGCACTGGAGTGACACTGACGTGGTGGTGGTGTGTTAGTGTGTGCTGTGCTGGTGTGAGTGGATCAGACACAGCAGTGCGGTTTAAACACTGTGTCCACTCAATGTCCACTCTATTAGACATTAGACATCCTACCTTGCTGGTCCACCTTGTAGATGTGCAGACGACAGCTCATCTGTTGCTCATCTTCTAGCTCCACAGCTGGCTGGATAGTTTTGGTTGGTGGACTGTCCAGTAATTACTCTGAGCACTGCTGTGTCTGATCCATTGTCTCTATGTGTCTGATCCACACCATCACAACACCCGCTAACACCTCCACCACTATGTCAGTGTCACTGCAGTGCTGAGAATGATCCACCACCCACATAATACCTGCTCTCTGGTGGTCCTGGCCATTGAAGAACACTGTCAAAACTAAAAGTTGACTCGAAAAAGTAAATAAATGAAGGGTGGTCTCCGGCCTTTGTCCACTGCTATATAGCTCTGCTTAGACAGGCTTAACATGAGTCCCAATAGCCGCTATATGTGCGTCAGTGTTTTCAATCCGAAGTGACAAGAAAATACATGGGGGACCCCATTTGGTCATTCCGAACTACATATGGCTTACAGGCATTATGGAAAAGTTGAGTTAATTGGCTGAAAAGGAGAAGATAGGCATCTCCAGAACAAGCACAGCAGACTATACAAATAAAGTATTAGCCAAGAAACAAAACCTGCAGTCAGTTGTTTCACCTCCATTGATGCCTGTCCTTCAAAATATGAGTGAAGTCAGTGTATAAGCCATGTAAGCCCGTAATTTGATCCCGAAAAGGAATTTGGCCCGAAGGCATGAAAGTCAGGATGGAAAGAAGCGCTAGCTGAAGGGAGTTGTTTTCCTACCGTCTTCACACTGTTTCCATGCCAACGCCCTGTTGACTGTTTGGTTGGCAGATGCGTTCTTGGGAATTGTCGGAGGGGTTAACATGACGACTGACGTGTACAATGCCACATCATTACTCTACAGTAAGCCTGATGAGCTATCTGGGTGGTTTAGGATGTTTCTTTTTCGCGGTCCAGCACGCTGCTGAAAACAGCAACACGTCGAGCGCTCCTGAAGTGTTGAGTGAGAGATACAGGATATCTCCTCAACACATGCTAGAGGCATTCGGGGAGTGCCTTTACTAGAGTTGCCTGACAATAGAGGGCTTAGCTCAAAAATGCTAACACTGCTAATAATGAAACTGACACCATGGGAACCAAGCCCTTTAAACTGCAGGCTTGTTATTCATTATTCTCCTTATTATTTAGTAACTACATGCTTAAAAATGAAAGGCTCCAGCATGGGTTCTTTGTGGTGATGTCTTAGGAACACTCTTGGTTCTCTTGCTTCTTTCGAAAACATGTCTTGTAAATAAGATTCAAGTTTCTATACATGCACAAAAATAGTAGCACCCAGAAGGAATCACCTGACAGGACGGAAACCTGGTGGGTAGGTTTAACATCATGAGACATGCAAATGTTACGTTTTTGCACTCATCGTGCATGTGACGTAAGCAAGAATGGGCCCTATCGTTGTACCTGACTGACCCAATAGCTATGACTGCGGACATTCAGCAAGCAGTGATGCCCTCCATCAGTCATCCTGTTAGTGTTGGCGCTATTGGCAGACAGCTGCACGACGCAGGACTACATGCACAGGCTGTTACAATGGCTGCCCTTTAACACCATGTCAGCTTATGCAAA
This sequence comes from Prochilodus magdalenae, assembly GCA_024036415.1. NCBI lineage: Eukaryota > Metazoa > Chordata > Actinopteri > Characiformes > Prochilodontidae > Prochilodus > Prochilodus magdalenae. The sequence goes on along the minus strand of JAMWET010005256.1, from coordinate 452,772 downwards.
GACTGCAATGGTGTCGTGCCAGGCTGTCATGTGACTCTGTGACTCTGCATGGCAGCAGGTAATCTTCAGTGACGAGTCCAGCTTTTGTCTTGGCGGAGACAACCAACAAAATCCGTGTGGAGGCACCGCGGTCAGCACCAAGATGAACGGCTTGTTGTCAAGTGTCCAAAGTCTAGAAGGCCTGGTGTCACTTCACCTCCACCCCATACTTCCTTATGTGTAGCTCAGTATATATCGCCCATATCAGTCTAAATCTATCATCGTTTATTATTCCTAGTAATCTTTATCTTCCCTCCTGAAAAGTATTGCACTCCCACACTTCCTTCTAGGTGCAGCTGTTTATTCGATGATGAGTGTGTGTGTGTCTGTGTATATATATATATATATTCACTTCCAAACTATGAAACTAGTGTGAGTCATGTGTTTAATACAAAAGCAAAAATAAAAAAGCAAAAATGAATGTAAAACAGCTATATATATATATATATATATATTAATTGACGATGCATGACTTTTATTTATTCATGTGTGTGTGTGTATATATATATATATATATATATATATATATATATATATATATATATATATATATATATATATATATATATATACACATTTTCTACCGATGCATGATTTTTATATATTAATATATACATGAATAAATAAAAATCATGCATCGGTAGAAAATCAATGTAATATCCTACCTCTACACATTACAGTTCAACCGCAGTCACGGATGGGTTGAATGCGGAATACAAATTCCTTTGTGTGTAAAAGCACAAATGGCACAAAATGGCTCAAAAACTATCCACTCACCAAAATTTGGCCTCACCAAAATTTTATTTCAATTAAAATTTAGAAAATAATATTTTTTTAAGTTGTCACTGGGTGCTTTGAAAGATGCTTAGCAAATAAATTGTTGTTATTGTTATTATTATTATTATTATTATCATTATTATTATTATGTACTTTTAATATAGTGCAGCCACCGTTTACTATCTTGGCTTAAACAGCCAAACCTTTGACCCAGCTGATCGGTCCCGCCCTCTTTTTTAAGCTGCTCTATGTAAGATTTGAGGATTTTCAGACGTCTCTGTTGGAAGTGTTTAAGCACATGTGGTAATGTTGGTTATGCCCCGGTCCCCATTCCCAGAATGGATATTGTGTAATGTAATCATTTTATCATGTCTTGTATTCTTATCTACTGTTATCATCTTCATTAGTATAATGCTGGTTTGGCATTTAGGATCTAAACATCCAATCGGACCTTCTTTGTTAAACCTGTCTACGTGTGATCCTGCGCAGTGTAATGAGTGTTTCCAGCTATACGGATTATCTCACAGCAGCCCTGATGCATCATCATCTTTGTGGTCCTCCAGTAATGGTAGCTCCTCTAGTTTAAATAATAAAGAAGCTGCATATTGCAGCCTTAAGATTACAAACCAAGCCCAGTGCGACCCCTGCCACCCGCTTTGACCTTTCTAAATGTGGAACAGCAGCTCTCTGCTAAACGAGATGGCACTCATATTATTCTCAGCAGTTTGGTTCATTCAGTATGTGAAATCCATTAGTAGATCAGTTCATTCCATTTCCTGAGAACTCTGCCAAGTTCTGCAGAGAATCCCTCTACCTGAGAGCCGGTAATTGTCTTACTGCTTGTGATATACTTTCAAATTTACACCTCAGTGTGCCTCTTTCCTCTCTCCCTCATTATTCCTCTTCACCTTTACTCTCTCTCTCTCTCTCTTCCCACAGTAAGAAGTTTGCGGAGACGCTGACGTATAAGGTAAGCGTGCGAGCGATTGAGATTCCTCTCGCTCTTCTTCATTATCACCCAAACATGTGAGATGTTGCACCTCTGTCTCCATCTGTCTGATTTATCCCGCCTGAACCCGGGACTGCTTTTGGAGAGCTGTGTTTTGCTCTGCATTGCAGCAGCCCGTCTTCTTTCCGGCTGGTAAAAGTGTGAACCCTGTCAGTCTAAGAATAAACAAATGAATCCCCGCACATGCCGCCAGCTCTGTGCTGAATGAACTAACGTCAGTTAGTTCAGTGATTGTTGTCTATATTCTATGAACTGTACGTGTTGCACTTTGAAAGGTTCCACTTCACAGTCCACAGTCTTATCTGACCAGCCACAGCAAGGAAGGGTCAGTGAGGAGGAGGACGTGTGAGTGATGGATGAGCTTTAATCAGCTGGACCCACAGTGGATCCTCAGTGTCTCCTCAGCCCTCGTGATTCTGCCTCTTACCCTTTAAACTGCATGAGCTCGTATGTGGTCCATCCTTCAGCTTCTCAATTTTTGTAATGCGTACATATTAAGGCCAATATAATTACAAGCAGCATTAAGCCCTATTAGAGCTGGATTTGTTTTTCCTGGGGCCGTAATGTTTTACATACATGTCGATACAGGTGGATTCAGTAATGTAAAAAATTTGATAAAAGACGAAACTTGAGGAAACATGGGGAAGAAAGTTCTATGCAATAAAAGTGATGACCCTCTTGTTGAGCCACCCATGGCAGCAGCAGTTGCAACCGAATGTGGAACCCAAGCGCACTTTGAAGAACAGGGCTACGATCGGATATTCCTAATAAGGACTGTCTGGTAGAGTGTATTCATGGGTCTGTCCGTCAATTTTCCTTAAGCCTTAACACTACCACCACCATGTTATAGTGTTGGTACGATGTTCTTGCAAAACGTTAAGCGCAGCATGAATGCAAAGCCAAGCATTTGCTTACGGGCTCACTTGAGGCCTTTACAAAGAGATGGTCTTTGAAGATCATGTGAGGACTCGAGAGTGTCTGCTATTTGGACAGCCAGTGGAAGTTGATTCCACCTTCTGTTGGAATCTGACGGAGAACAGTCTGGACGCTTGTCTTCCATGCATTTTGAGTGATGGCAGGTCAAGCCAAGATATACAGGGGTTGGACAATGAAACTGAAACACCTGGTTTTAGACCACAGTCATTTATTAGTATGGTGTAGGGCCTCCTTTTGCGGCCAATACAGCGTCAGTTGGTCTTGGGAATGACATATACTGCGTCCTGCACAGTGGTCAGAGGGATTTTAAGCCATTCTTCTTGCAGGAAAGTGGCCAGGTCACTACATGATGCTGGTGGAGGTTCGTCCTTCTTGGTGGTATGCTGACATTACCCTGGATACCGTGGCTCTTGATACATCACAAAGACTTGCTGTCTTGGTCACCGATGCGCCAGCAAGACGTGCACCAACAGTTTGTCCTCTTTTGAACTCTGGTATGTCACCCATAATGTTGTGTGCATTGCAGTATTTTGAGCAGAACTGTGCTCTTACCTGCTAACTGAACCTTCACACTCTGCTCTTACTGGTGCAATGTGCAATTAATGAAGATTGGCCACCAGGCTGGTCCAATTTAGCCATGAGACCTCCCACACTAAAATGACAGGTGTTTCAGTTTCATTGTCCAACCCCTGTACTTGAAGGACTTGAGGTACAGATCGACTCTTGACCATTGCAAGGTAGGGAGAGGCTGGTCCATTCTTGGCTTTATAGGCGAGCACAAGAGTTTTAAATCTGGAGCGGGCAGCTACAGGAGGCCAGTGAAGGGAGCGCAGCAGTGAAAGGACCACATGTCTGTAGCTGGTTGTCACCAGTTCATTCATTTATCCATACACCAGCATCCTTCATGCACCCGTTCTTTCATTCATGGATCATGTCATCACGTGCGTTTGTCCATTCCCTCATGTGTTGCCCTATCCACTTTTTTGTTTATCCCTTCATTCCTTTGTTCGTTCGTCTGTGCTCCTTTCGTCCAGTTAGCATCATATACGAAGCTGGATAATGGCGTTAGTTCTGTGTGAAGGGTGGAGCAGGATAGGACTGTCAGTTAAGATACTCATTAGCCACGCCCAGACTGTAACAGAGGTGTGGTCAGGGTTTGTTAGGCCGTGTTTGTTTTTATCATGTTCATGTCTTATTTGTTTCCTTCACGCTTTACTTGATGCTTGTTGTATTTAGTGTCAAACACTTTTATTGTATCTCGGGACTTTAAATTAGCCTTATTTATTTATGTGTGTATTTAGAGCACCTTATAAAGCACATCTGAGCTGAAGTGCTTAAATGCATGCTGTTGCATTTGTCCTATTTTGCGTTTTTTGTATCAAAATAATGTAATTTATCATATTTTTTGTCGTCAAGAGACTGTTGTTGACTCCTGTAATCAAAGCAACGTTTCCTCAGGCTGGGCTTTTGCTCGGTGAAGGACAGACTTTGTGCAAATCTGCACCCAGAGCACGACGTCTGCATGAACAGTGAGCGGTGTGTGCTGCGTTAGGAAAACAAAAGGTGCAGCATTGATTGTTGCTATGAACACGATTAGCCTGAAAGATTAAACTTGATAAGTGAAATCAATTGTCTGACAGCACAATTACATCCTTTTTCATGGAATTCCCATCAGCGCTGATAGGCTAAATCAATCCCCAGGCTCGCGAGGACTTGAGAGGAACGTTTGTAATGTTTGCGGTGACCACTGAACACATCAGAGGGTCACTAAGTGCTTTTTCATTACATCTCCCCCAAAAGCCCTTACTCACAGCGAACTGGAATTAGGATCGAATTTGCCTGCAGTGCAGCAATCTGTAGAACACACACTGTGCTGCTCTCAGGCCTCGGCTAGTTACAGCAGCCGACGCGGTCGTGACGAATGGCGGATTGGTGTAATAGAAAGCTAATGGGCTGCGGTATTGATATGTGCCTGCCGTTCAGACTGTGTGTGATTTGCTCTCACGTTCGTTCTTGACCTCCAGGAGTGAAGGATGGAATCAATTAAGCCTTTAATTGGCCTTCGATGACTGACCGTCTCCTTGGTTTGGCTCTGTTATCCCCTAATTTCCCTTCTCTTTGCTGCCATTTGGGTGGAGGAGATGTAGCCGGCGCAAGGATGTCCTGATATAATTCAGTGGATCAGGCATTTTAAGGGGTCATTGAGTATCACCTGTATGAAGCTTGCGCTTCTGATACTTAGGTTGTTTCTTTTGCAGTCTAATAATGCCACTTTTGAGTGGTAGTAAAGTGCCATGATCCATAACCTGAAACAAGAACCTTCAAACAAAGCGGGCGTAATGTCCAGCATGCCCTCTGAATCTATTTTAAGATTGAAGAAAGAGAGTGTGGAGTGCGTGCAATCTCCGTAGACAAACTCTGGAAATAGAATGATTCGTACTGAAGTGCTTAGTGACTTTAACCATGGAACTGTGGTTGCCAGCTTTGCAACAAGTCAACCGTAACCGCGAACATTCTGAAATGAGAGCATTAAGGAGCAACAACAGAACCTTGACCTCCACCCCATTGAACACCATCTTGTGCAGCATTATTGCCCGACCAGTCAAATGCTCTTTTATCTAAATGGACACATTCCAAATTCCTGTGCTTTTGTAATAGGTTTTACACTTGTCTCGTGTCCACATACTTTTGGCCATATAGTGTATGTTTGGCTATATGTGCTATGTGCTATGTGGTAGTACTAATATGTGGTGTTAATAGAATTGTGTATGTACCACCGTGCATATACAATACCAAGCCTCAGATGTTAAAACCAGTGTTCTAGGTCTCAAACAAACAAATGTGAATCAAATATGACCGATGGTATTAAATGCTTAGCTAGCCTTTATGCTGCCCACCAATCTGTTCCAGAGCACAAAAATGTTACTACAACCTCTCGTCATTCTGAAATGTGCCTTGTGATCGGGATCTGGCGACACCCACAGCATACGAACATGCTGAAGCCAGTCCAGTAGCTGGCAAGGCTGATACATCAGGCCTAATGAAACGTCTGGCAAATCACACTAAAGCAAACGTGTTCCTGCGACTGCATTACGATGAAAGGAGTGCGTCCAGTGAGGAGATGCCAGTTGAAGTTATCTAACTGGCTTTTGCATAATGAATCTTGCTGAGAAGACAGTAGGGTTCAGTTCAGACAACAGACTTTGTGTACGTTGATATGCTGGCTGTCTTAGACCTTTAGTATATGGATAATTGACTGATGTTATTTTGGGCTTTTAACTGGCTTGGATTTGAAACTGAAGGATGCTATATTTTGACTCTGATTACTTTATTAAAACAAACGACTGACCTTTCCATAATGTCATAACATGCTGCTTTCCTTGTATGTTTATCTGTTTGCTTGTTGTTTTTTAATAGCAAATGCAACTTAAAAATATATATAACTGCGGTGGAATGTGAGATAATGTTCCGTAGCTGAGATTTCCCCTGGATGCCAACACCCCAGTAACAGTTCAGTGTAGATGTAGTCCTGCGCAAGGCTATTAAATATTACAATAGGTTTTCATTTAACAGAGGTTTAAAATTTAATGCATTGTATTTGTATTGCCATTAAATTAGGGACCACAGTACTGATACCAGTGCTGACCATCTCCAGTCCTAACACTCAGTCCTATCTGTTTGTGTGGGTACCCAGACGTGTAGTAAATGCTATGTGTGTTCTTTTCTAGGAGCACATGATCTTGTGCAGGTTTGCTGACCAGACAGCTGTCCAGCTTCCCGCTGACCGGCGGTTAATTGGTAAGTTTCCCTTAGTGCATTGGGGTCAGAGGTCACAGTTAGCAGGGTAACAGCCCTGTATCTGTCACTTTATAGCCCCCTGACCATGACTGACATTTTTAATGCTCACTTGGCAAATAAAAAAGTGAGATATTACCAGATCATTGTAATGCCCTTTTTAATAAGGGGTCCAGCTTTGTTTTGATATCATCATTATGCCACAGAAATAAAGCATTTCCCACTGTTATTTTCAAGGAATATTTATAAACGAATATAATTTAACAGTAGATAATTGGTCCAAAAATTCTGAGCTGCTGTCTTCTCGGAAGTGTGTGGGCGTGTCAGAATGCAAAATGATTGACAGTGGCATTTCCCAGGCAATGCAAACAACCCACAACACCGCCAACTGGTGTGATTCAGCCCAACGTGTTTGTACCTCCCCCGCACAAAATAGACCCCTTTACACCTAGCGGCTGATCTCAGAACCGTAAGGAGGAAGTGCAGAATGGAGAATAAGCTGTCTGATGGCCGTTTTAGAGATCTGCTTACAGACTGCGTGCAACGTTAGGTTTGAGACTTTTTTGATGGGTGAAGAGTTTAACTATGAATAACTCAGATACACTGGGAGCTGGGGTTATGGGGGAGGTGTGGCTAGCTAACATATCATTTTACTCTGTCACATTTATGGTGGTATATTTAGTAGATATTAAGTAGGATCTTACGCTTATAACAGGATCCTGCTGTGGGTGGGTAGTGCCAGTAGGAAGCAGCATGTAGCTGCACTACAAACAACAGTGTAATGAACCTATATAATAGACGCTGATAGCTAATCTAGCTACTAGCTGAGTTTTGTCAGAGACTCTGAGCAGCCGGAGACCCATCACTTTATGGGAGGGAGAGGAATGTGAGTAGCTGAAATATACATTCTTCTAACTCTGGAAATCCCAAATCAAGCCGAAGAAAACAGAAAACAGCAGAAACAGGTTATTTAAATAATCTCCCAGCAAAAGACCTGCATCATTCATCCTCTGTCAGTTTAATGCAAATCATCAGGGACTGTGGAAAACAGGGGCTTCCAGAAGTAAAAACCCAAGGTGATTTGTGTTACATGTCATGTATTTGCTAGTTCTTTTAAGTGCGCCGTCCTAAAACGCCTCATTTATCCTCAACTGTTAAATTAATTTCTCATCGAAAATTAATTTGAAGAAAAAAAACATAAACTTAAAAAAGTGGCCATGGCTAAATAATGTGCCCTTTAACAGTGAGCCTGAATGCATTCTGTTTGATAAGCCCAGCTGTCAGTCAGTGGATCTTCTGTGATGCTGGAGAAGATGAAACCGAAACCTCCGGAGTGGGCCTGCATCTGTCTGCATTCTTTATTGTACCCTGTGAGGCATTGTTCTTTTGCCCATGTGGGTCAGTTCAGGAGCGTGATCTGCTCAGACTAATGCCGGATTTATAGGGCACAGCCTAACAGAAATCATACTTGGTTAGGAAATTTAGTTTGGCCCATGTTTAGCTGCTACTTGAGTGATATGAAGATTGTGCTATTATTAAACTCACCACAAAAAGGAGTCACCTGAAACATACCTAATAGCATTTAATACCTCCACAAGCGCCCATAACAGCTGAGACTGGATTTGGCATGGACTGGACAAGACTGGGTGTAGGCCATATCAGTGTTCAGCCACTCTCACATCAAAGAATTGCACAGTTGGGCCAGATTAGGTGGATGCTTCTCTGGCACAATCCTGAGGAGAACTTCCTGTAGACTGGGATTTTAGCCACTGCTGGTGGACCCGTATGACTGTATCCTTCAATACACCTGCAGATTCAGCTACTTCCTTCACACTATGGTCTTTAGCACGCCCAAATGCAGTCACTCCTTTTAGCCAATCATTAACTTCAGCTTTGGAGCCATTTTGGAGCCAAAAACCGCTGATCAGACCTATCTGGGAACTGTGTGGGTGTGGCTAAAGAGTAGCTTTATTGACAGCTGGTTGCATGTTGGTGCATGGACAAACGACCGAACTGCTAGTTTGCTAGCTTTTGGTTTCATTGGTTTGGCTGTAGCTCGCTACGTTTCTCTGACTGAACCTGGTTTGTGTGGGCGGGGCAAGAGAGGCTTATGATTGGTTAGGAAATGCCTGAAGAAGCGTTACCCAAGACTAGGAGCGCCCAGTGTGCATGGTGAGGGGAAAAATGTGGTAAAGTACAACATTTGTCAGACTTTGGGAAGGTAATTGTAAGACATGGCTTGTGCATGTATATTTTGGGCTCAGTGGAACAGGATTACATGTATTAGAATGAAACATAGATTTATGAAACATAGATATAGATTTGTTCCCGGGGCTTTGAATATTTTTGCAATAATTGGAAATATATTAATGTAAAAATTCTGAGTGGAGGAATTCTCTATTAACTAGGGAATTACTGGTGCGCATGGTCTTCTGGGCACGTTTAAATGGAAATGAACTCTTTGACCTTGCCAGGTTATTGAGTTTTCAGTGTGTTTCGCTTACCCGGATTCCAATCCACTATAAATTGAGAAGCGTCTAAGTACCATCGCAGCCAAGTGAGGCGGTATCATTCAGCCTCTCAGCCCATCTTCATCCTCAGTGACTGCTCTCAATCACACTCCGTACTGCTGCAAACCCCCCCCCTCAAGCCTCATCCTGCTGAAAAGCGCTCCTTCAGATCACACAGTCCTGTCATTTCTGCTTCCTCTGCCCATCCTTTACACCCACCAGAGTGACACACTCCCCGCCTCTTCACAAACACATGCTAAGCAACTCTGATCCCCCTCCGGTGCCTGTCAAAGGCCTGCTTCACTTTGATTACGGCTGCATTAGCCTTAACTGCTGTAGCGTTGCGTTGCTGCTGATACAACACAGCTGCATATTAGGGCTTGAATGCTAGGTGGGAAGACGATTGCCTTTGTTTGAAAATTAGATGACTTCAAATTAACTCTGACTTTTTTTTTTACCTCCTTGTATTTATGTAAGTCATACCGCGCCATCTGTTTGGTTTCTCACTGAAGTTAATTAGACTACAATTGATACTGTGTCAGTTTTGCATGGCCTGTCAGGCTGTTACAGGCAGAGATCTAATTTAATTCTCATTTATTGATTGATTTTAAGTGAATGACCCATTGTGGAAATAATTGCTGAGCTTAACTTTACTGAGATAACAAGCCAGTTATTTCTAGTATCTAGTCAATCTGTATGTGTCACAAGCCCAGGGGCCAATGGTACACTAAGTCATACCCGCACAAAACTGTCTAGGGTTTAATTAGGATCTTGCCCCTGACTGTGACGAAGACACGCTGCCCCTACGTGTGGCACTTTGTCGTGGCAGATGAACCCTACGTAGGGGTGTGTGCCTAACTGGTTGGACCCAAAGAGACCAACTCTGTCCGGGTCCTCGAATCCCCTTGGAGGGGGCGCAGCTCAGTCCATGAGCCCGTGGCCGGCCAGCTCAAGCTCTGTTCGTGGAAACGTTCAGGTTTTATCAGTTGATGGGAAGGATGTCCACCAAAGGAAGAAGAGAGAGAGAGTCCCAAACGCGATCTTCGACGCTCTAAAGTTTCCCGCCGTTGCTCCAGCCGCCATTTCCGGCCGAGCCCACAGTTTATAAGACCCCAGTGATTGGCGTCCGTATGTGGTCCAACGCGATAATCAGTATCTCCCCCTAGCCAATAACTTTCCCTAACATATGTGTTACTTGTTTCTATATATATATATATATATATATATATATATATATATATATATATATATATACAAAGTATACATTTAGCCCGTTTGGTCGTTCACAGTGTGTACTCAGTAAACTTTGAGGGAGGTAGCTGAAGAATGGTGAATGTAAAGACAGGATCTAATGTCTATCTTTTGCCTCCATCTCTAGGTAAACGTTGTATGGGCCTGGTGGACTTGGATCGCAGCTGGGCTGCAGAGACTCATGGGTACTCTGTGCGGGTGATGACCATGGAGCCTGAAAGCTGCTCTCCAAAGAACAACATGCTAGTTGGGGTCCCTTCTGATAATAGCAAAGTTCAGCTTTAAAAAATAGGTGTGCCTAGACTGTAGCCATGAGGAACCCCACGCGACCAAGAACATTCAGGGACGTGTGATGGCACCAAGATGTCAATAGATTGCGAGGACACATTAGTTATTAGTTACAGCCAGAGACTTGGATGGACATTCAGTGTCTTTTTAATAGTTTTTTTTATTGTTATTTTTTCCCGGATATTTTCTTACGGGTGACTCCTATATATCTGTGGACATGACCCCTTTCACGCCAACTTCATATCTATGAATTTCATGAATTTTAAGTAGGTATTTTAATGTATATCTTGACCGTGACTCTGTTTGCTTTGTTTGCTTTATGTTTGTTATCTGCTGAAAGCCAAACCTCAGAATGAGTACGTTCAGACGCTGCAATAAATTAGGCATTGCTTCGGATGCTGTTTGCAAATTAAGCCTATTGGATTCTGTAATGCCATCCAGCATATTCTTCACTGTCATTATCTCCCATTATGAGCGAAACAAAAGAAAGTGTCTCAAAAGAGCCTGTCTCATCGCAGTTATTACGGATGTAAAATTATTCATTATAGCCTGCCGTTCTCCCTTACGCCAAAGCTGGGTTGCATTCTTTAATTTCAGTCTGCGGAGGTATTTGATTAAAACCATTGGGAATGAATATCGAGAGACATTTATCATGCCCTCCGCATGGCGGCCTTGGGGATGGAGGAGGATTATTTCGGAAGCGGCCCGTCGTGTGCGTGTCTAATGCGTCCACCGTCATGAATATTTGATGAATGCCTGGATGATGTAAAGGTCACTGCGCTCTGCTGGACCACAGTGTGCAGCGACCTGGCTCCCAGACTATAGCGTGCTATGATATATGGACTCTCTCGGTCCACTCTGCTTTTATTTACTCTTCTCCTCCTCCTCCTCGGAGCAGGATTGTTATTGAAGACGTGCTCCCGTCCTCTGATTTGCCCGGCCCGTAACAGCCATGGTGTCACATTGGAGACGGAGAGGGAAAACTGCTCTTCCCTCCACTCTGGAGGAAGTGGCTAGCCTGCTACACACATACACACACACACACCAGCCTAGCAAACCTCATCTGAATTCTGCTAGCGAAGTCAATCTACCCAAGACTGAATGGCTGGAGACACGGCGACACCTTCCAAAGAGCTGGAATCATTTCAGAGGGAAAACGTGCATGACAGAAATACATATGGAGAAGAATAGGGGTATGGCCAGGATGTGCTTGCTGTAAGCAGGAAATTACTGGCTCCTGACAAGTAGAGGAAGGCAGGCACTCTCTCGCATGCTCACTTTAACTCGTACAATTAGGAAAAGGTGAGATTTATGCAGCTCAATAAAGGTGTAGAGTCTTCATTGTTCTCCAGCTGTTCGGTTGTGCTAGAAGCCTCTATGTGTCTCCATGGAAAGCTTACAGAATGGTTATATGGATTTACTCAGTGGTGAACTGCTAGAAATGTCCAAACCTGGTCTAAAAAAACCCCGGCTTCGATAATGATCATTTCTGCTAGCACCCTAATGGAATTCTTGTACGGTGTTAGCACTAAGCTAATGCAGGTAAACCTTTTTACTGGGCCGTTCTAGGTTAAACACAGACATTTGACGCTTATGAAGTCACTCCATGTTTATGTTTGCAGCTGGTAACAGATATACATCCATCATCGATTGAACATCTGCGCAGAGAGTTGGAATCACCTGACAGGAATGAAACTTGTTGGGTCGTATTGTGAGACATGTGAATGCTTCAAGCAAGCAACGTAAACGAGGATGGGCCTTATCGCTGTAACTGACTGTCCCATCACCTACAATGACGATGGGTCAGTGATGCCCTTCATTAGTCGTCCTGTTAGTGCCAGCACCATTGGCAGACGGTTTCATGACAGAGGACTACATGCACTCAGACCATTAAGACGACCGCCCTTAACACCATATCCCCATCACTAAAGACTGCTATGATGTTGTGCCACACTGTCATGGAGCGACTCAGAAGAGCAGTGAGTCATCTTCAGTGACGAGTCCTGCCTTGGTTTTGGTGGATACGACCAACGAATTTGTGTGTGGAGGCACCGTGGTCAGAACAAAGAGGAACGGCTTGTGGTCTGCAGGAACTGTGTGAGAATATTTCAAGTTGCAAAGGATGGATTATCACAGGACACCAATAGGAAACTGCCAACCCACCTTGAGACACTTCTCCTGTGGAGCTCAACAAAACATCAGCCTGTCATGTATGGTTCCTGGTAACCTTTATCTTCCTACTTGAAAGAATCTTACCTCAACATACGTTACTTTCCTTTCTAATGTAATCCTCTGAATTCTGCTATTCTCATATGGTCTCAGCTAAGCTCTAGCAAATGGCCTGTTGTTGTAGGGAAAGTGCAATGGTTTCTTTTGTTACAGAAACTGTAAATTGTCTCCCCACCTATGGAGTGGCTCCCCAACAACCCCATCCTTCACACCTTGATCTTCCTTATCTTCGTTACCCCTCTTACCCCTCCTTTTTCTCCCCCCCGAACCTAACCTCTTAAAAACCATGTGAGACTAGTCAGACTAGGCCAGACTCGACAGGACTGACAACCTAAGCCTGGTGAATAAGACTAGATTTTGTCGTGATCGACCGAGTTGTACCCATGCATCTCTGTATGTGTGAATAAACTCAACACAACGCTGAACCTCATCCCCAGTCTCCTGACTCCTGATTCTTCTTGAAGACCCGAATTTCTAACATACTGAATAGCATTACAGTCTGACACTTGCTTCTGGGTGCAGCTATTGTTTTGGTGTTGACTGGATTAACGTATTTAGTGTCGTTTGTAGTGATTTAGACTCTGTTAGGAGTCATAGTGCAGCTGACGTATTTTCAGTTTCAGTCTACTGTTCAGAGAGTTGCACCCGGGTGGAACCAGCTGACAGGAATGAAACCTGGTGGGTAGGTTTTGCGTTATGAGATGCGAATGCTTTAAGCAAGCAACGTAAACGAGGACAGACCTTATTACTGTAACTGACTGTCCCATCACCTACGATCATGATGGGTCAGTGATGCCCTCCATCAGTCATCCTGTTAGTGCCAGCACCATTGGGGGACGGCTTCATGACAGGCTGGAGAATAATTTACAGTTGAAGCCACATATATCTGGACAAGCAACAAGTTATTACAACCTGTTAACACTATTCCAATTTATTCCCACCACCGCTTTATTATATTACCCATGCATCTGTCTGTGAAATAAAGTGCTTCTGTAGTTTCCCTGCTTTGCTTTGTTTGAAATTTCAGAATATGGGATAAATTAATATTTCATATCCAGCAAATAATTAAAACCTTCATATTACAGATATTTTGCAGGCTTAATTGATTTTCTTCCCTGCATCTTTATGGATTTTTGCTTTGGCTGACTGCACTTTCTTCCTTGTAGTTCTCTTATGAATTCGATCTTCTCCTTTCAGATCTTTGTAACTTGTTTGGGCAACGTCAATCATGCCGAAATCTCTAGAGGTACTTTGGCATTTCTTTGATTTGACAGTCATACCACAGACTTCTGTTGGCAGCCTTGTTTTGAAAGCCGTACGATCCGACTTGACTGTTTACAGCGTCTCATGACGCCCCACGCTCCAACAAAAGCGTGCCATTTAGAAGAAGGGGGTAAACGCAGAACTTGTGCATGATTGAAAGTTGTGCACTGAATGCTATTAAGGAAAGTGCAGTGGCTCCTCCGCATCAGAGGATCCGCACTTTTCTCCGCACCTTTCAATCGGAAAAAGCAATTTTCGGTTGGGAATGTTTGCAGGCAGTGGGCAATTTTCCTTCTAGCAAAGGCTTAGAATTTCATGAGGGGAACCGGCCTGCAATCTGACCTAAATTCATCTGTGACAAAAGCCAATGGGAAAGCATGACGAGCGCAAACCACACGAAGTCTCTCTGGCCAGTAGTGTCAGTTGTGGTTGGTTTTCTATGGAAACCTCATTGTGGGCCTTTATTACCTTGATGCTGGTTTAAATTCACATTTTAACTCTCTGGAATTATGAAGTAGCCATCTCTGGACAGACAGAAGCTCTCCAGTACAGACAGCAGATGGCTGGTCAAGGACGAGTACGAGGCTGATAGTTAATTTTCTAAATCCTTGGTTTTTGAGCATCGTTTGCACCACTGTGCTTATTATGTCAGGCAGTTTTCTCTCGTATTGAACCACAGGGTACCCCTTTGGCTTGAACCCTAGGCTTACTACTGTTATTAGACTTTGGAGAGCTGAGTACATAGTAATCGCACCGTCGTATCTTTTGGGGTTTATTAATGTGTTAAAATGACTAATACGAATCTACTGACACATATCTAGCCTAATCCTTAGTTACTTAGTTCTTACTGAAGAGCCTTTTGTTCAAAATGCTTCCCAGCATCCTTAGCGGTGTTGTTGGTTTCTAATAATGAACTTAAATGTATTAAATCTTTCTGATTTATAAATATAATGCCCTTTGTGTCCTAGCGTGCATGTGTGTGTGTGTGTGTGTGTGTTATTCTCAGGTGCACCAGCCTATTACTTTGGGTTCTAACAAAATGGCTCAACCAATCAGGACGTGTCACTTTTTCAGTTCCTGTGCACAGACTTTTGGTTATCTGGAGTGCTTGCCTATTCACAAACATCGTTTGTGGGCTGCCCAGGTCAGAAAACATGGCATTTAACAAGCTGTTCAGATTAGGCTCCCTCTCCTGCATCGAATAGGGGCTAATTAGAATAATACTGCCTCCTATCTGAGTATCTCTGCACACATCTTCAAAGCTACCTTTACATGGTGGTGCCTTTTTCTTCTTACAGGGGCCGGGGCGTCTGTGGAAGCTGAGAGATAATCGCGAGAACCGCTCTGTTGTCGGCCACATCTAAGCGGATAAAGTTTATTTTTGATGGCGACATCCAGCTGCAGTCAGCAGAAACCTGTATGTGTGTGCTGACCACTTTGTATCTGACACTAAGCTGAAGTCAGCTTCTTATTTGCCAGTTTCTTGTTGGAATTTCTCGTTCCACGTTAAAAGGTGCAGCAGTTAGATGTTGGCACCTTTGTCTACCACTCTGGTATCCGATTAGAATTTCCTATTCCGCCTTAATAGGTGCGGCAGTGACAAGAACAACAGGCTATTGAATAAAAAGCCAACTTGTGCTTCATCTGTCAGACTGTTTATCCACCCCGGGTCAGTGCAATGCAGCACTGGCAGCTAAACTTTTCAGTCCATACAAGGCACTTATTACAACATCAGCTCACCAGACAGAAAAATCAGTCACCTGAAACAAACCTAATAGTGTGTAGTACCTCCACAAGCACTCATAACAGCTGTGACTGGATTTGGCATGGACTGGATGATTCTGGATGTAGGCCACATCAAGGTTCAGGGACCCTCAACTCAAAGACTTGTGCAGTTGGGCCAGATTTGATTGATGCCTTCCCTGGTTCAATTCTGATGGGAATTCCTGTAGACTGGGATTTGTGCCACTGCTGGTAGACCCATATGACCATACGCTTCCATACACCTGCATTTTCAACTATTTCCTTCATACTATGGTAGGTGGGACGCCCAAATGTAGCCACTCCTTTTAGCCAATCAAACATCTGCTCTGGAGCCAGTTTTCACACATGGAACGAGACATTCACTGCACTGTAGCACCTCTTATCAATCTATGAATCCCATCACCATCTGCAGCGGCCTGAAGTTACATTTCTTTTGTCCGGTAAGCTTATAAGAGTAACACTGCCTTTTTTTATTTTGCTAAAAGTATTAATTCATTGTTTTAAGTGGAAACAACCATTTTGGTAACACACTAGTCAACCAACCATCAACATTAGCTATCATAGAAAAATAGTAAATTAGCCACACATTGATTCAGCAAACAACATTGACCACAGTTGTATTCAACTAATGTTAATGTCTTTGTTATATTTGTTAGAAAATCCACATAAAGTCTCTGTAAAGTCTGTAAAGTGTAAAGTGTAATCCCCGCCTCCAGGAGATTTGGTCAGCTCCAATGATTAGCTCATGGCTGTGGCTTAAATATAACAATGTGTGTAGTGCAAGTATTGGGAATCACCCATAACGACACTCATGGCTATGAGGTATAGTGACTCACTATTACCTTTTGACATACAAAGTGGTATTACGCGACAGGGTGGGCCAAGGCTAGCTGGTTAGCATGCTAACTTGAGTGGATTTTTTGGAAACACGATACATAGACATTTTACATAATCTGAAAACTGCTATTTATTTGCATGCTGTTATTAATTTTAGCTAATTTTGTAAATTTTCAAACTAACATTCTACCATTTTTCTCGTGTGTGCTTAGGCCACACCCACTGTTGGCTTGTAATTTAAAAGATGATGATAACAATGCTCAGCGCTAGTCATCATCTTATATTCCATCAGTCCTGCAAATATACAGCTCTGGAAATAAATAAGAGACCCCTCCAGTTTCTTCTTAAATCAGCATCTCCGCATGTACAGCAGGTTCTCAGTGAGGAACAGAAGGTTTGGGTTCTAGCTTTACTGGCAGATACAGTGAGCGTCTGGTTCATAAGAACAAGGGCCAGCAGCAAACACACAGGACAACACAGCTACAGACTGGCAGAGGGCCAAACCCACTCTCTACTGACCGTGATGAGTGCCACCTCATTCCAATGTCCATTAACCACCGTAAGATGACCTCAGGTGACCTACAGAAAGACTTGCGAGCGGTGGCTGGGGTGAAATGCACAGCGAGCATGGTTCTAAAAACACGCTTCTGGAGGTCATTAGTGATTTTCTAAATACACAGATATAATACAATATCTGATCTGGAGTTTGGGAGACATGCTTCCAGTAGTGTAGAGAATCAAACAGAACTGAGGAATTTTGGTCCAACACAAACCCAGAACCTGTACAACCAGGGACACTGATCACTTTGAGGTGGTATCTTAGATTTTTCCAGAGCTGTATTTGATGAAGTGTAAACAAGTCACTCCGAGAGGTTTGATGTGGAATGATTCATTATAGAGGAACTCTTTACAGTGGGTCTGATAGGAACCAGGAATTGTGATGTCTACAGCTCAAACAGAGTCATCTTATTCGCTACCCAAACCGCCAGTGAGCCTACAGACTTGTTATATCCACAATAGCATAGTGGTAAACCAAAGTCGTTTTTCTTTGGGGTCTATTTTATTTAATTTAATGTCCTGCATGCGTGTCTCTGCCTTGACTGACCTTAAAATACACTGTAGAGCCAAATCTCTTCTAAGACCCATCATAAAACAATTTCTCAGGCATCAGGCAGAACCTTTGTAACCGCTCGGTGTAACTACAATGTGAAGTCGCTTTTAGAGACATTAAGCTCTTCAGACATCTGCCTCCTTTCACTACTACTGCAGACAGGTCTGACTTGTTCTGCGGAGCACCATTTACATTTATGCATTGTGTAGCTTACAGTGCTTTGCTGTCGCCTTACAGAATGTTTCCTTGACTAGTACAAATAAGTTAAGAGTCCCAGAGATACCCTTGAGCTAAGATGGAGCCAGAAACGACCAGGGTCATTGCTGACACCGTGATAGAAAGAGACTCGACTCAGAAAGAAGATGTTGCATAAGTGCAACACAAGATTAATGTTCATTTAAATGCTTTTCAAAGAGATGACTGACTTCAGGCAGCTTTCAAAGACCCGCAAGGGACTCTACTGTTCAAACAGATGGAACAGCTCCAATGCAAACTGCATCATACCACCCAGACAGCGCTTAGAAAAGGCCGCCCCTCAAAACTTAGCATCAGAGCAGTAAGGGGACTCACGGGGAAGGCAGCTACAGAGTGAATGTGCACACCCGTCAATATCAAGAGCGCTGTGCCCAACTGGCCTGGATGTAAGGGTGGCTAGCAAAAGCCATTAATAAAGGAAGAACACATTAAGGAAGGTCTGCAGTTTGGCCAAGACATCAGGGTGACTCCGCTAAACTGTGGAGACTTTGTGGTTACAAGTGGCTCAAACTTAACCCTGTCCATTCCTCAATATAGCTACACCATCCCTACAACACTGTGTGGGGGTGGTGGCAGCATTATGTCATGGGAATGCTTTTCCACAGAAGCTGGCCATCTTGGTAAAAGCTCTCGTTATGAGGATGAAAGAGTACAGGGAGATACTGTCAACCTGCGATACTACAACCTGCTCTAGTCTGGCCAAACACTGGAGTTCAGGAGAAACTCAGGACAACACGACAATGATCCTAAGCACACCGCCAAAGCAGCACAGGAGTGGTTGACAAAGAGGCGACTGCTCTACAGTGGCTAACATCAAAGTTTACCAAACCACCTTAAACAAACCCACCACATATCTGCCCGAAATAATGATGGAAAATCACCTCAATCAATGAAGAGCTGATAGAAACCTACTTCCACAGACCTAAAGCTGTTATCGCAACAACTGCTTATAGCAAGGGCTAGTTGAATACTTATGCAAGCTCCATATTATAGGTTTTAATATATCTATCTGCTGAAAATTACTACATTTTGACACTTGAAAAAGAGAAATCTGATGACTTTTAAGGGGGGTTGAATGAGTTTGCGA
This sequence comes from Prochilodus magdalenae, assembly GCA_024036415.1. Lineage (NCBI taxonomy): Eukaryota > Metazoa > Chordata > Actinopteri > Characiformes > Prochilodontidae > Prochilodus > Prochilodus magdalenae. Next base: position 433,621 of record JAMWET010005256.1, on the reverse strand, counting down.
AGCACTGTATATCTTGATGCAATCACTCATATGTTTTTGGTGACATTGCCCTCTACCTGCTGTGAAAATGCTTGACTGTGAGTTATATAATTATGTAAGTTAAGTTAAGGTGTGGACCTATAAGCAGACCCTAAGACTTTAATGGTGCAGTGTGTAAGATATAGTGCCATCTACTGGTAAAGCTAAAGCTCTCGGCCAACAAATTGCATTTTGATTGGTACACTAAATCACCTGTCCAGCAGAAAACAGGCAGTATTCTGAAAGCATTTCTCCCTCATCAGCAGTTCCAGGCCAGGAAAGGCCACCCCATTAATTATCCTTGTTTTCCACCATTGCCTCTCATTCCTTTATGTTTTTCCTTCCTTGACCATGAGGCATCATCACTCCCTTGCATCGTCTTGTGCTAAGTAATAAGCATGATCCTCAGATTGTCCAAATTTGGCTTCTCAAACCTCTAACAACACAAAATGTTTAGCCAGCATCGGCAACAGCCAGTGACTTTAGTGTCCTCCAACCGCTGCTGTAAGGCACTCTCTACAGTCAGTGCTTGGTTTGTCAATTCCTGGTGGTGCAGCTATCAGCCACTGTTGGATTCAGTGCAGGTGAGTGGAGTGGATCGGCAGACATTTCCGTTCCTTGCTCAAAGCGTTTCTGTAATCACTCTCCACTCCACTCCGGGTTTTCTTTTTCCCACTCCTCGCTCACATGCCAGAGAAGCCATTCTGCTCTGTGTCTGCTCCTAATTGTGTGATTTATGGCCATTATTAAATGGAAAACCAGGTACACGTTCTGTACTGCTGTTTCCCTTTTGAGGCAAAGGCCCAATCACAGGCTAGAGACCTGCATATGGTAACACGCCTGCAGACGCTAAGTATTAATGGCCGTTGTGTGCGAGCTGCAGAGTCACTGTCGCATTACTGGGGTCAAACAGAGGCAATCAGTCAGAGAACACTGATCCTCCGACTTCAAAAAGCTGCTCCGCTTACTGCACCGTTCACATGCTCAGGTTAGGAGATGACTTGCCCCTGTGTACACTCATCATCAGGAAAATAGCTGCACCCAGGAGGAAGTGAGGGATTGCAGTGCTATTGGAAGGAAGATAAAGGTGAGGAGGGACAATAACTGATGATCAGACTGATATGGCTGGTATTTATTGAGCTACACATACAAAAGTAGCGTATCTCAGTATGGCACCGGGCAGCCATGTTCGCCAACACAACATTCCAGATGTGTCAGAGTAGACTTGTAGAGGTTCCTAATGGTGTCCTGTGATAATCCATCCCATCCCTCGAATATTCTCAAACAGTTCCTGCAGATTTTGAGGGTTTGTAGGAGTGGCAATGGGGTGACACCAGGCCTTCTGGACACATCTTGGTGCTGACCACAGTGCCTCCAGACACCAAACCATAAGCAGGACTGGTCTGAAGATGTCCTGCTGCCATTCTGAATCACTCCATGACGGTCTTTGGTGACATTGACATGGTGTTAGAGGCAGTCATTGAAACAGTCTGAGTGCCTGTAGTTTTACATTTATGGCATTTAGCTGACGCTCTTATCCAGACCAACTTACAAGGTTAATGATTACAGGTAGGCCAGTGTAGTGTTAGGAGTCTTGCCCAAGGACTCTTATTGGTGTAGCTCAGCATAGTCACCTAGACTGGGATTTGAACCCCAGTCTCCCACACATAGAGGTGGCACCCTGAGTAGTGGTGTTACCCACTGAGCTACACCAACCAGCATGCAGCAGTCTGCTAATGGTGCTGGCAGGATGACTCGTGAAGAGTTGGGTCAGTCAGGTACAGTGATGAAGCCCGTCTTTGCTTACATCACCTGCGTGGCTGAGCATGAAACTTAAACCATCTGCAATGATGAGTGCATATTCCGTTAGGTTACCTTAAATATTACACACTGCTCCTTTAAAGGGGTCACATTCATAGAGCCCCCCTGATTGATTTTTGTTCAGCAGTACAAAACACTTGATCAGCCTTTAGCTTCAATGGAGCCCTTCACTTATGTTCCTTTGACCCCTGCAGTGCTGATGTAACACATACTTCAATGGAGCAGCGTTAAGGAGCATAGCTCTGATCTCCTTTTCTCTTTTTCCTTTCCTGGGTATGGCAAGATCCGTACACACATACTGTTTAAACTGTGGCCTTTCTGCCGCTTCTCCTGCCTGATGGACGCCGTTAGCCGATGCAGGTATTTGGCCTTGTGCACCTTGGTGTATTAATTTGGGTAGAGTAACGAAGGTGAACTTGCTGACCTGAAGGTTTGTCTTGTGTTGCCGCTCTGTGTTTGGATCTGCATGCGCGCGTGTGCATTAAAATGCTTCTGGCATTCCGACACACCTCGTCTCAGCTTGTCAAAAACACCGGATCACGCTTTGAGGAGATTCCATTGAATACCAAGCAGGCTTTATGTTTGTAACTGTGTCTGGGAAAACGCTGTTTAAGATACATGAGCCGATGGGCTTGGTTTTATTATTAAAGCCCGTTTAAAAAAGAATGCCGGAATGCAAAAGCACGTTTTAAATATTCTACTGTGACACTTTATTCAGCACTCACTTGCACCCTTCCAGACTCTGCCCCAGGCTGCACATGGCACAGCTGAAGCTCAAACCAGCTTTCGAGCACAGTTGTACGTTACAAGGCGGCGGGGAGGGGTGATGTGGGGTGGGGGTAATCTTATTCTTTTTTTCCGAAGAGGTTTAAGAAAAATGGGGCACATAGAAAAAGCCACTGTAGGTTAGAAATAAAGCTTCATGTATTATGTAAACTTTTCCTTTTCTGTATAATAAGCTTTGTGTCTGGCTTCTGTTTTTAATCCTGAAGGATTACGAATGTTCCCCGTCAAGGCCCAAAACTGAGATGAGGGAGGGTCTGATGAGAGAGCGTGCTTGGAGCAGAAGTACGTTTTATTTGTACTTAGTTGCCAGAATGAAATGACTAAACCCGAAGTGCAGTTATTCCCGTTATTCTGAAAATAAACCGCATCGTTGTGAATTGGAAACCCCTATGCACCCAGGCTCGAGCCCCTGCCCCGTTTTGTCTTGAAAGCTTGTGCTGCTGTGCAGAGCTGATGTAAAACCTAAAACTTTCCAGCAGCTTGAGCTTTGTTGCAGTTAAATTCCCTCCATAATTCAATATCATTCATCAAATCTAACTCTGACGCATGCCAGACAATAAAACCATTACAGAGGAATGGTTATAGTCCCTGTGTGACCTGAGTCCAGTGCCCAAATCTGACTCCAGTTAGAAGTCCCATGTCTACTAGCATTCTTTATACCCTGGCCACAAAAAATAGACCTAGGTTATGTATTCTACTGATACTAATGATACACTCATCATCAATCAACAGTTGCACAAATAGTTGCACCCAGAAGGACATCCAGTGAGCAGTGATGCCCTCCATGAGTCATCCTGTTGGTGCCAGCACCATTGGCAGACCGCTTCAGGACTACAGGACTACATGTACATAGACCATTACAACGACTGCCCATAACACCATGTCAACAGGGGTGTCGTGCCAGACTGTCATGGAGTGACTCAGAATGGCAGTGGGTCATCTTCAGTGACGAGTCCCGCTTTGCCTTGGTGGAGACGACCAATGAATCTGTGTGGAGGCAGTGTGGTCAGCATCCAGAAGGCCTGGTGTCACTCCACCTCGACCCCTACTGCACAATCTGCAGGAGCTGTGTGAAAATATTCAAGATGGGAGGGATTATTACAGGACACCATGCTCTTAAATAACCTACCTAGGAACATGACCTTCATCTTCATTGACAAGAGGTTACAATACACCGTCGGGGCAGTGCATCCTGTCATGTCGGACTGATGACGCTACAGTGACTCACCTTCACCCTTTGAAGTACAAAGTGGTGGTGCGAGACATTACAAGCCTGTGCTAGCTGGTTAGCATGCAATCTTCAGTAGCTGTCTCTGCAACACTGCACATAAATGTGTGTGAGGTAAATTATCGGTATACAGGATACCGCAAAATTCCTAGTAAGACCATAAGCAGAAAACACCTCAGCCCCACCCATCACATTAAAACCTGTGCACGCCACTGAAAGACAGTTCTGCTGTGTCCACACTTTCACATGCTGCCTTCTGTAAAGGAGACCTCTGCAGATTTCTCCAGAATTCAGTGATTACAGTGTAAACAATCATTCAAAGTGGTTTGATGTGTGATGTCATCTTTCTAGAGAAAGAGGGATGGTGTTGGGAACCATGATATTGATATTAACAGGACGCTGATATTAACAGGATGATTCCTGGATGGCATCACTGCTCGCTTGATGGCCACAGTCGTGGCTGTTGGAGCGATAAGGCCTGTCCTTGCTTGCAAGCGCAGCCCAGAATCGTCAAAATCATTTCATGTAAAAACTTTGTGAGACCTTCAGAGGCTTTAAACTCCACAGATGCCCGATTCCTATCACCACCACAGTGAAAAGTTCTGAGCCTGTAAGTTTCTCTAGGGTGGAGCATCTCTCCTCAAACCACTCTCAGTGGCTATATTCACACTGTCACCCATTAGTAAAGTGGAAATGTTGTAAAATCAGTGGACTTGCCCTTTAAGAACAGACATTAGTTTGGTATTTGACTTGTTTGAAAACTGAATGCCATTATCACGCCTGCATAATGGAACAGAACTTTATTATTCTGATAAACTGATTATACGTGAGGTCAACTTATTAATACCCAGCTGTGAAGCTGCTAACACAGTTGTATCATCTGAATGAGATCCTCTGTGATGGTGGTAAAGCAGGCTAACCAAGGACGTTCATCACTGTTTTTAGAGAAGCTGTAATTTACTTCTCACACTTTGTTTTATAAAAAGCGTCTCTACTGAATGTCATCATGAGTCACTTTATTTGCAAATTCACTGATCAGCCATAACATCCAGGTTTCTGCACACAGGTCCAATCCTGCACATTCTGAACACTGTGTAGTTCCACTACTACAGACTGTAGTTGGTCTGTTTCTCTGTATACTTTGTTACCCTGTTCTTTAATTGTCAGGACCCTGATTGGACCACCACAGAACAGGTATTATGTGGGTGGTGAACCATTCTCAGCAGTGCAGTGACACTGACGTAGTGCTGGTGTGTTAGTTTGTGTTCTGCTTGTGTGAGTGGATCAGACACAGCAGTTCTGCTGGAGTGTTTAACACTGTGTCCACTCACTGTCCACTCTATTAGACACTCCTACCTTGCTGGTCCACCTTGTAGATGTAAAGTCAGAGACTATAGTCCATCATCTGCTGCTGCAGAGTTCATGTTGGTCATCCTCTAGTCCTCCATCAGTGGTAACAGAACACTGCTCACAGGATGCTGTTGGCTGGATAGTTTTTGTTGGTGGACTACTCCCAGTCCAGCAGTGATACTGAGGTGTTTAAGAAATTCCATAGAGGGTCCTGCAGGGGTCCTGACTGTTGAAGAACAGGGTGAACGGGGGTAACAAAGTAGGCAGAGATTTTGAGATTATGTGTGATGTGTTAGTGTGTGGTGTGTTAGTGTGTGTTGTGCTGGTGTGAGTGGATTAGAAACAGCAGTGCTGCTGGAGTCACACTTGACCAACACCTCAGTGTCACTGCTAGACTGAGAATAGTCCACCAAGCAAAACTATCCAGCCAACACGGTCCTGTGGGCAGCGTCCTGTGGGCAGCGTCCTGTGGGCAGCGTCCTGTGAGCAGCGTCCTGTGAGCAGCGTCCTGTGAGCAGCGTCCTGTGGGCAGTGTCCTGTGGGCAGCGTCCTGTGGGCAGCGTCCTGTGAGCAGAGTCCTGTGGGCAGCGTCCTGTGGGCAGCGTCCTGTGAGCAGCGTCCTGTGAGCAGCGTCCTGTGGGCATCGTCCTGTGGGCAGCGTCCTGTGGGCAGCGTCCTGTGAGCAGCGTCCTGTGGGCAGCGTCCTGTGGGCAGTGATGAAGAACTAGAGAATGACCAACACAAACTCTGCAGCAACAGGTGACCTAAAATGTGTTCTGACTGTCAAAACGTGATCAGACAGAAACTTAAATGTTAGGCAACACTTGTGTTACTTGCGCTTCTGCCTTCTGAATAAAGATTGCAGTGATGAGTGCAGTAATAAACTAATAAACCCCGGAGCATCATGCATGATAGAGTGGCTGATGGTCAGGACGCCTGGAATTTGTGGAAACATTAAGGGGAAGGGATTTTCTACAGCTGTAAATGTGTATGATCACTTGATGTGGCTGCAGAAGTGAATGCTTCGACAGTTTGTAGAGGTTCTAATGGTGTTCTGTGATAATCCATCCCATGCATCTTAAATATTCTTACACAGTTCCTGCAGATGTTGTGGTAGGAGTGGAGGTAGAGTAACACCAGGCCTTCTTGATGTGTGACAACAAACCATTCATCTTGGTGCTGACCACGGTGCCTCCACACAAATTTGTTGGTCGTCTCCACCAAGACAAAAGCAGGACCGGGCACTGAAGATGAGCCGCTACCATTCTGAGTCACTGCATGACAGCCTGGCACGACACCATTGCAGTCTATGGCGGCGTCAACATAATAGTGTTAAGGGCAGTCGTCATAACAGTCTGTCTGCATGTAGTCCTATGTTGTGCAGCCGTCTGCCAATGGTGCTAATATAAACAGGATTACTCATGGAGGGCATCACTTCTCCCTAAATGTCTCCAGTCATATGTGCAATAAGGCCTGTCTTTCTTATGCCACATGCGCGCCACAAGCTTGAATCATTCACATGTCTCTAAGTTTCATTCCTGTCGGTTGATTCTCTCTGGGTGCAACTATTTGTGCAGCTATTCGTTTATCCATGAGTGTCTTTAACCACCTGGTGAGCACGAGGACCAGGCTGAAAGATAGACTCTGCACTATTACCTGTTACCTGCACACTCTAGTGTGTCTCCACTATCTGTACCGGGCTGTGAACGATGAGAGGCCGTCATCTCTTGCACTGTTTCCATTATTTCCAGTCTGAGGCTGTAGAATCTCTGCAGCTGTGGACATTGTTGCCCTCCCACATGAATTTATGGCTTGGCTTCTCACAGTCACTTGAAACAGGAGTGTGCATGACAGGTAATCTGCCAGAGCTGTAGATTTCTGCAGATGATTATTTACCAACTCAGGGTTACAAGTGCTGCTGGCCTTATCAGCCTACAGATTCATCACATCTGTGTAATGGCAGAAGTGATGGGTGAGTCACAATCCTGCTTTAAAAATGACTCCTAAAATGACACTCAAAGGAACTGATTTCCTATCACAAAATGATTCACCCATCTCATAAGATTGCAGCGGTTGTAGTTTCCTCGTCATCCGACCGGGCTTTGCACTCTAGGCGTAGTTTGCAGGAAGATGACCGGTCTGAATCACAGCTCTTGTTTGTTTAGGATTTTCTCACGCCTCCACCTGAAAAGAAGCCATCATTTTCAGGTAGCCCACAAACAAACGGGCTGCAGTTGGCAGACGTATTGTGAATGCTAAGTAAAGCCAGATTTGTTTAGTACAGCAACACAAAATGCCAAGTGGCCTCATTCATTTTCCAACTACGTCTTCCTTCACAGTGTTTTTCTGCTGCTCTGCTCGTCCAACACTGACAGTTCTCCAGTGTCTGAACTACACCCTGGGCCATAACATTCTTAGCGAGGTAAGATCTTATTGCACAAGCAGAACCTCTTTCTGAGCCATGAAATACAGGTGTACTTCAATCACAGTAGCCATTAAGTCCATTCATTCCTCCGTTTGTCTTCTGAGCCGCTAATCCTTCGCAGGAGGTGCTGGGGCGAACACCCTGGACAGGTCACCAGTTCATCACAGGCCAGAGATACACACACGCATGTAAAGGCAATTTAGCATCTCTGTAACGGATGGAAGTAGTGTGTTAGGTAGGTGCTCACTTGGAGAGGTGGATATTGGTAGTTTGGGTACTTCTCTTCCATGGAGAGACACGCAGGAAACACAAAGGGGTTTTGGAGATTTTGGACACTTCACTTGTCACAAGTTCCCAGATAACAGCAGTTGGAGAACCCAGGCTACAACCTTGTACAGTCTCCGTTATTAACCTAAATCACACCCACCCAACCCCGTGCACATGCGCACTGCACCTAGCCTTACAGTGACCGTTACAAGACACAGGGAGCTCATGATCAACTCCACACAGAAAGGACCCCAGACCTAGGCCCTCCTCGCCCCCCTCCTTGAGTGCAAGTTATTCGTTTTCAGCAGATAGGACCCCCAAAACAAAACTGGAATTCCAAAACCGGAAAAAATGACCAAAAGATGCACAAAGGCTCAGCCTTCTATCATCAGTCTCCTCTCGTGCTTCACATCTGAAAACATCCACAGCTATTTCCTTCCATCCTTCCACTGTGAGAGGACAGCTCAGCACTATGGGTCTGAAAGGATGTGTAGCAGTCAAGAAACATGTCACAAAGGGGTTTTGGAGATTTTGGAGACTTGTCACAAGTTCCCAGATAAAAGGAGAAACATCTGGTATAGACTGACCACCCTGGAGTCCCGACCACACCATCACCGAATCTGAACCTTAGAAGGTCTCTGACTGTGTGTAGTGCCATAGTATGATGTTGCTTACAGTAAACCTAACCAGATTGGAATTCCCATCACTGAGAGTTAGGATCTTCCTGGATCATCCTGGATTTTGCTTGTTTGTTTTGGGTAAAGAAATTAATTCCACTCCTTGAGACAAAACATCCTGGAATCCATGAATGTTGACATTTCTTATGAAGTGAACTCCCAGCTAGCGGGGAAGCCTACAAGTGCTAATCCTGTTTTGAAGAAGCCTCTTAATCTAATATTCAAGCAACATTTTAGAGATGTTAACCATTCCCAATAAGGAATAACATGCGAACTAAGGGCTAGCGTTTAACTGCACCATTCAGAGGATGTTGTGAGGGTGTTGTCAGGGCCACAAACACATGATAATGTTTTGAGACTCCAGTGTTATCCTGTCTTAGAGAAGAACGTTCTGGGATCAAAATAGACACAAAGGAATTGTAGCTGGGCTGCTTCGTTTCCAACCATCACACCAAATGGTTTGGTTTGTTCTGTTTACCATTAATTTAGGAAGACCTTTTGTCTGAAAAGGGCAGCGGTGGAGCTACAGTTACACTCATCATCAAAAGAATAGGTGCACAAATAGTTGCAACCAGAACCAAACAACCGAACTTGGTGGGTAGGTTTGGGGTTGGGTAGGAAATCGGTGAAACCTGTTCAGTGAGTTTGATACCGTGCCATGGGAATGATTCAAGTTTCAATCTCTGCCACACTTGTTATGTAGGGAAGTGGGGGTCTTATAGCTGTACCTGACTGACTCAGCAGCCATGATTGTGGATAATCAGCAAGCAGTGATGCCCTCCATGAGTCACCTGTTAGTGCAGCATCATTGGCAGACGACTGCGCGACGCAGGACTACATGCACACAGACCATTACAATGACTTGCCTTGTAACGTCACCACAGCAACGTCACCAAAGACTGCAATGGTGTCGTGACAGACTGTCATGGATTGACTCAGAATGGCGTTGGGTCACCTTCAGTGATGAGTCTCGCTTTTGTCTTAGTGGAGACGACCAACAAATCTGTGTGTGGAGGCACCGTGGTCAGCACCAAGATGAATGGGTTCTTGTCACATGCTACACGTGTAGGAAGGCCTGGTGTCACTCCACCTCCACCCTACCACAAAGTCTGTGGGAACTGTGTGAGAATGCTTGCGCTGCATAGGATGGATTATTGCAGGACACCAGTAAGAACCTCTACACGTTGAACAGGGCTGAGGTGGACAATGCTACCCGATGTTCTTCATCCAGCTCCGAAGTTTCTGAAGTTTCACTTCAGCTCATTAACAGTGACCTGGTTTTTAATGATGATGACCAACTAACTGTGTAGCACAGTGAGCAGGTTTAGGGGACACCGTAAAGCACTGGTCACCAGCACTGCTTCTGAAGCGCTCCCTCCCTGAGGAGTCATCTGGCCATGCTGATTAACTGATCCAGGTTGGCTGGATCAGATACAGGAGGTTGAGGGGCATGTTACACATAGGCTAGATGGAGTTCTCAGGAAAAGGATTGGTTGGTGACCATTGCTGTAAAAGCTCCACTCATACAAATCACTGAATCACTGATGAGTCGACTCGGTCAGTTGAGTCGAACGTTCCACCGGCTCCTAATGGCAGATTTCTATGCCCACCCGTATTCCGACACCCCACCTCCTGCACTAGGACTGGCCAGTATTTCACACTTAATAAGAGTGGTAACTATTAGCCAATCCTAGAGCAAGGGGGCACCTGTTCTAGCCAATCCTAGCTCAGGGGGCGGGGCTTTCTCAATACGGGTGGAGGGAAAAGTCCCTATCGCCACCAGCAGAGTGCACTCCGCTTTGTATAGCAGTCAGCGGCGCGCTGCTCCTGCCGGGCTACTGCACCTTCCCCACAGTCTGTCTGGATGAACTGAAGTACAAAAGCGTCTCTCGTGCCGGTGGACTCTCGGTGACCAGCTGAGCCTCTGCCGGACCCTGGTGACCCCGCCAGCGCGCTGAAACGACTGGAGCGTTGATATAGCTGGATTTACATTGTAGGCTTTCTGCGTGGAAGCGCACATGGGGATGTTGGTGAAGTTGGTTCTGTTGTGGACTTGGTGGCTCGGAGTGGGAGCGGACTTTGATGGCAGGTAAGGTGTGAGGAGCAGGCTGCAAGGTGCAGTGCAACTTAGCGCTTGTCTGCTTTTTCCCAAAGTGTGTGAGAATGTCAGCATGAGTCTGTTTTGCTCCGGTGGACGTGCTACCAACTCGTGCGTCACGCGGGTTCACTAATACCGCTGTATTCCGACCTGCAGCCCCCAGTTAAATTCTTCCTAATCTCATGAGTGCGTCAGGTCATGCTGTGATATCCCGTCCTCGGCGATCGGGATCGGGGTGTGTGGTGTAGGTGAAGCAGTGCTGTGCTTCTTTGTGACCAGGCGTTCATGTCCGAACACGAATGCTGAAATATGTGGAGGTGAGGTGGAGAAACGCGCCCGGGATGCTCCCTTCCACTTGCAGCAAGCCCGTATTCCGAGCCCGCAGTGGACTCAGTGGGACGTTTCGTGTAGCCTAACTCGGCACGCTGTGTCGATTTGCCCCCGTTTTAACTCCATTTGTCCCGCGGGGCTATTTTGGAAGTAACTTTCCTGCGCTTGCGTCATGCTGGTGTGTGAATGCTGCGCGCGCTTGGCGCAGCGCTCAGAGCTGCCGGACAGCAGAGAGAGGCACCGTCCACCTGGGCTGCTGTGGAGGGAGGAGAAAGTGATAGAGCTGGTCTCACAAACGCACGCGGTCACAGGGGCCATCTGCTTGTTCTGACTCTTCTTGTCCTTCATCAGTCATCTCTTTTCTTTATCTTCTCATTGACTCCTGCATAATTCTCATTATCACCCTGATCATCATCATCATCATCATCATCTTAACAATCATCATCCTCATCATCTGTTTTATCTTCTTAGGTCCTCCTCCTTTTTCACTCCTTGGTTCCTACAGCATTATCTGTGTGTTACCATCATCATCATTCTCATCATCATCACCTGCCTTTATCTTAATGATGATGAGGATGGTGATGATGATGAGGATGGTGATGATGATGAGGATGGTGATGATGATGAGGATGGTGAGGATGATGAGGATGGTGATGATGGTCTGATCTGTCATATTGAAATTTACTTGATGCTTTATTTACTCAGTGTTTTACTTTCTTCTTTTTTCATCTTCTTTTCCTCCCCGTTCTCTCCTGCTTTTTCTTTTTCTTCCCCATCATTCCTCTTCTTCTTTTTCTTCTTCTTCTTCTTCTTCTTCTTCTTCTTCTTCTTCTCTTTACCCTTCTTCTTCTCTTTACCCTACTTCTTTGTATTCTTCTTTTTCTCCTTCTCCTTTCTTGCTCACTCGCTACTTAATCTTCTGTTGATCTTCTTCATTCCTCCTTCAGTGCTTCTTCTTTTCAGTTTAATGTTTCCTAATTGTTCCCCCCTGACCTCTTTAGCCCTTGTTCTGCAGACCCACTAACGCCTCAGAGCAGCGGATGCTTCTGACCTGGTTTTTGTTGTGGATGATCGCCCTGTTTCCCACAAGCACCGTGTTTATCCATAACCCACAGTGATGAATATAAAAGTCTAAGTTCATTTGTTCCTCATTTAATGACCTTCTGTCTTCATCACCTGATCTCTGACCTGCATCACTACCTCGGTGTCCATGTATAGTATAGAAGTGGTTAGTGGTGGACAATATGGCAGAAATATCATATCACGACACTTCACGATATTTCACAATGCACGATATGCATCCGGATATTTAGTTTATCTGAGATTTCTGACATTGCAACAGACAAACTAGAACCGTTAGCAGTAAAAACAAGATCATAATAATGTTAATAACATTAATAATAGTAATAAACCTACAGCTGTAGTTGTTTTTATGCAGTTGTTGTTTTAGCAACTGCTCAACTACCCCATATGTGCTCACTGAAACACGTCGTTATTGTTTTTAGATACTGGCATAATCCATATTTTGCTCAGAAAAGGTGGCAGGTTCCCCTGCTTCACATCCAGTCATAATCAAATCCGCCAGATCCATTTGGTGAAAGATGTTAAGAGATGTTAACATTAGAGGGAGGTGTGTTTGTGTAGTATTGACCTGACCCGATCTATGCGTAGCGGCTGGACTGTATCGTACCGACATTTCGGCCAGCTAGCTGGCTAATGCATAATCAGAGTGTACATTAACCCGTCGGCATAAGTTATTAATGCCAGCCGTGATGGAGGGAGCTTGTCACCCGGGTCATTATTTGCCAATTTCCACTGCTTATAAACCTGCTTCACCGCCTCCATCTAAATTCATAGACAGAATACCCTGCAAGAGCACGCTGCGAGTGGCCCATTCATTATTTCCAGTCCTTCGGCAGGGCAATTTAGAGCCCCCGTCTAATGGGCCGAGGCATACCTGAGGGATTGCTTGCGCCTAAACAGCATACGGGCATACGGGTTTGTAGTACGATTGTGGGTTTAATCGATGGAGAGACTTGCTACAGCTCAGATGGGAGTAGTGCACTGCTTTGGTGCTGTTTTTGCGTTTGGCTGAAGGTCAGAGAAGAACTGAAGGTTGAGTTGCTAGACTTTCCCCTGGGAAAGGGTCTACCCAGCTCTAAAGCTTTTCCGCTTAGTCCTTAAAGACACACAGCCAGTCCGCCTTTTTGCTTTCAGCCAGCTTCTGATCCAGGCAATCAGCACTCTGCAGCCCTTGATTACCTGGATCAGACGTGATTGCAACTGGAATTGAGCAAATCTCTTGACTGGCTGGGATCCCTGAGGATTGGATTGATAACCTCTGCCTCAGTGTTAAATGTAGTATCCAGGCTGGTCGATAATGCTTCCCCTATTCTGTTTGCTCTTGTGCTGCAGGTGCACTTGGTAAATCTGATGTTAGGCATCTGTGAACGCAAAAGAAACAGAGATACACTTTTTTTTCTCTTAACACCAAATGCTTTTAAACCCACCAACTAGCATTATGTAAAGCTTGCCTCAGACCGCAAGTATTTTCAACAGACCTATATGGTTTCTAATAGCGATGCATGCCAGCTTACGACTTTGGTAGCACTTTCTATGAATCAGGTATCCATAATGCACTGTAAGTGGATTCATAAAGATCTATAACGCATTTAATATGGTTTATAATACTAGACATATAAGCCTTGGTAACATAAACATTCATCATCACACACATAAACTGGTATTACTGGTAATTCAACAGTATAAGGCTTCATAGCACATAATGCATTATAATGTATATAATGTTTTGGTAAGTCATAAAGCCTAATAACTAATGGTGTGTTCATTTGCATAATGCTTTACAAAGATGCTCCTCAGTATCTTCAAAATGAATATGATTTTGTTGGTGCATATGACATCTAATAATCTCTTAAGCCCTAGATGATGTTATTGATCAGCTTTATGAATGAATGCATTATGTAAATAAATGTATTAAGCTTTATGATACGGGTCTCAATAATAATGTTATTAACAGGAGAAGCCTATACATACATATTAACATCTTTGTACTATGAAGCCTTATAATGCAACGTTATATCAGTTTATGTGTGTGATATGAGCTTGTAATGAAGGCTTATGTCCACCATTCTAAAACATTATGAATGCTTTATAGATCTTTATGAATGCACTTCTAACGCATAACGAATATCTGATTCATAGAAAGTGTTACCACTACTTTCAGCTTGGCCTATCTGTGTTGGAATTGCGGCAGGTAAATAATAGGGCGGCACCGATACAGCACTCAAAGCTGGTCCAGTACTTTCTAAAATCAGTGGATTGGATGCTGGATAAAAAATACTTAGGCCAATATGAATCTTTAACCTAAATGATCATTTACATTATTACCTAAACAATTGCACAAAGATAAGCATTACTTTTCATTTTGAATATTTGATGGTGCTGACCAATCAGAAGTGCTGATAAAACTTTTTTATATATATATTTTTCAATATTGCATTTCAGTATATGCTTTAAGCTTTGGGGAACAATGGTTTTGCCGTTTGAGCATGGTGGTATGTATACAGCTTGATAAATAAAGTGTATCCAGATCATGCATTATTAACAGCTTCGTTGTTTAAGAAAGAGAAAAGAGCTTGTACTGGTAGCTTGTACTAGCAGCAGATACTCAAGGCGGTGGTATCGGGGAACTGAGCCATCTCTAGCACCATCCAGGTAACTGCACTCAGCAGGGATCAGGCATTCCCACTAACCACCATGTTTGAATATGTGTAAGGATTAATGAACACATAGAGGGAAACACAGAGGGAAAGACAGACTTTAGGCTAAACTTAATGATGGACTGTAGGCTTACCTTTATAGGACACGCCACTGGTGTTGCACATAGCCGAGGGGAATCCGTAGGTGTTCATGTTGGATGAGTAACAGAGTCTTCCTCTTCAGGTGAGCTGTAGAACTAAAACTATATTTAGCCAGTACAACATAAGCTCATGTGGACACAATGTCTTCTATCAGGTGGAGCATCTGCCCACGGCAAGGGAAACTTAGGGGGAAAGCTTTAGATGAAAAACCCTTATACTGAGCTGGCAGCAGAGAGAACTGCCGCGCAGCACCGGCTGAGACAAGGCAGAGGACCCTCAGCCATTTCTATACACATGTGGTAGACACCCCACCCCTACAGACGCACTCTGTTTAGGCACTCACGTTTCATAGTGGAGTGTAATATAATAAACTTACTCGCACGTACAGACACACCGGCCCTTTCCCTGCGCGGTTAAAATGCCACCTGGCTGATCTTATTTTCACCAAATATAATGAGTGCAGTGAATTCAGTCTTCGAGTACTGGTGCCTCAGACGGTCAACTGGCTACTCGAGTACCTGCGCACATGACTCATTCCGATAAAAATAGCAAGCTGCTTCTTACTTTCCTTTTACCGTTTATTTTCAGTCTTTTTATTTTAAAAATAGAAACAAATGGCGGCTTGGCTGAGCAGCGTGCTAATAATATGATTTCACTTGTGACTTTGACTAACAGAAAGCTCTGGAAATATGCTAACGTGTTTTAGGCGTTTATTTAGCCAACAGTGAGAGCTTCTAGCTGTAGCACGATTCAAAAGCTAAAACACATGGCCAGATTTTTTTTTTTGTAGAGAATGTCAGCCATAATAAATCTTTATAACTTCCCTGCCAAAAGAAGTATCTCCAAATTGTCGACTTTACAGGAGGGGGCATAAATGAATGGTTTTGGGCCATTTCTGTTGGTCCACTTGTCATGAATGTTTGCTGTGTTCAAATGATCGTAGTAAGTAGATAAAAAAGATCAAAAATAGAGATACGTGTTTTTCTTTGAACAGCAGTGGTATGGTTTGGTGGTGAATGACATACGGTTTTCTATGGAAAAAGCTAATAGCAAAATTTCTTTCATCTCCCGGATGGCTGTTAATGTTGGTAGCTATGCAGCTCATCCATTTATATGTATAACAGCGCATCCTACAATATCAGAGACTGCATAATCATTTTATGTGAGAATTAAAATTTGATTAAATGCAGGTTTAATCTAATACCACATAGCTTATGAACTGCCTGTAGCTGACAACTAGGGGTGTAATGCAACTGAGACCAAAATGACAATACAAAGGACCACCGTCTTGAACATAATGAATTATGATGGAAACCTTCCTTATACTTTTTGAACCTTTGTCTTTACAGTCCCTTACAGCACTTGTCACAATGAAATGATCAAAACGTTTTTCCATATACACCATTTATTGTGGCCCTGTGTAAAAATGAGCTGCCCAGAAGGAGGAAGTCACCTGATTGGCACCGGCTTTGCCAGAGATAAGCAGATAACGGATCTGTAGTTCTTAGAACGCAAACCTAGCACACGTGATGCACACCTCATGTCATTGGAGATGCCAGGCAAGGGTCATGTTCTGCAGCCGCGTGGCGGGTAGCAAGCAAATCCAGTGCCTGACTTCAAAAACTGCAGCCGCCTTGTTCCCGCTAGATTTTAATGTCCTGTGTCATGATGACATTCTGCAGCGCCCGCCAGTCGGACAAAATTTCTGCCTAGCGTTCAAGGCATCGCATTAAGGCAGCGCTACACAGGGCCGCGTTAAGCTGACCTCAACCATTGTCTTGCAGCTGTGTGGCATGTGACTAATTTGGTCCAGTTTTTGATTGATAGGGTGATCACGCCTGGGGTAAAGGTGTGGCTAGATTAATTAGCTCAGGATGTATAGCGGTCCTGAGACTGCAGACAAACCACCGCTATGTGGAACACACAGTTTGCCTTTAGGGGTTTCCCAAATCGGAATAACAACACAACTACAGCAACGGTTGGAATCATAGTCAAACCACCACTATGTGGAACACACAGTTTGCCTTTAGGGGTCTCCCAAATCAGAATAACAACACAACTACAGCAACGGTTTAAATCATAGTCTCCAAACTGCAAAGGATTTCCCCTAAACTGTTCATCCCTACACATACAGGCAGCCTGTACGGTGCTTTCCCCTAGAACGCTTACCTCCAAACTCAGAGGTTCCCATATCCAGTGTCCCCCTGCTCTACTTACCCACCTCCACTAAGGAAGGGCTTGTTAATGTGGCACTGGTTTGGATAGGTGGGTCATAGCAGGGAAATCAGCACAGTGTGCAGGGCAGGCTTGCTGATGGCTAGGCTGGGCTTGGATCTCCTGTTGGTGGTAATTTGCATTAGGACAGATGTAGTCCTGCCACAGAGACACCTCAGCTGCCGAGAGACCGAGAAGACAAATTCCTGAGGTTGGTCATTAACTGCACCTTTTTCATTACGAGGAATTAGCCTCCTCCTCTAGCCTGCTGGAGACGCGCTCCCTGGTGAACTGGCATTTGAGAGCACACGCGCTGTCTGTTGCGAGACGCTGCAGAATGAGTAAGATGGGCTCGTGAAGTGTGTGTTTTGATTACCCCGCGTCTAATTGCAGGCCTGCTGGAGGAGGCGTCGCAGGAGTGCTTTATTTTTTCCCGGGTCCACCATTAATGCATTATTCATGAGATGACCATATACATATTACATGAAGGTGCAAACACACACAATATGAGTTTAATTTGAAACCACAAGAATGTCTACAGGCCTATCGTGAGTGGCTAGAAATATGAATTGCATGAATTTTACATGAGTGTTTTTTTCTCTTTTGTCCACCCCTCCTCCCCCAACTCCCTCGCTCGCGTAGGAGCGCAAATAACTGCATCCACCAGTAATTTGGATGTTGACTCCCACATTTGGAAAGCGAGGAGAGATTTTTATGTGGATCTTCGCCTCCCGCAAGACGAACGCATATGCTAAATGCAGACAAAGTGAGCCTTTCAGAGCGCGTGGTAGGAGCACCTTTGACAGGGGAAGCCGAGGCGTCCTGCTAGGTGGCAGAGATTTGTTGTGACAGTCTCGTTACCCCAGCTAAGCATTGAGGCTGGCGCCAGGCATCTCTTTTCTCTCCCTCTCTCTGTCTCACGCTTGCCCTCAGTTTGGCATCTCCTTGGATGCGGCCCAGAGTTCACGAACCGCAGGCTGGCACGCAAGGACTTGCGCAGCTCTAAGCTGTCCTAAGGTTGAGATGAGCTCAGGAGTATTCTGTAAAGGGAGACAGGGGATGGGCGTTTAAAGGCGTTCTTGCTGTTCGAGGATCCGGATTGTTTAAGCAGCTAGCATTTGAATGTATTTCAGCGGGACGCAGGAAGTGGGCGAGCGGGGCCCCCCAGATTTCACAGTCATTTAACTGCAATGGCTCAAAACAATGATGATAAAAATGAGAGGTTTGTAAAGATCTGTTTGTGCTTGTTTTATGGTGGGGTTGGAATCCGTGCACTGTTTAAGCTGCATTTTCATTACAGCAAGCCGAAACTATTCCCTTGCCAACTGCTGGCCATTTCGAAAAACTAACAAAGGAGCAAGGAGGGAAAGCGTATTCAGAGGTGTGGGCTAGTACTGAGCCCTGAAGCGGCCTAATGGTGTTTTTAAATTTAAATAACCAGAGCGTAATAACTTAATGTCCTGCGTTCTGAATACATTACAATCTTTATTGCACTACCAACCACTTCCTACGGAAACCCTCAAGGGTAAGACGGAAACACAAACACAAAAATTAAAGTGGCATCTAGAGTCTTAAGTTCCCCACACAGTTTTTCCACATTACTGAGGTGCACCATGTGGGCAATGTATGAAAAACGTATCGTCACTGTCCAAAGAAAAACATGTATCTCCATTTTTGTTTATGATTCATTTGATCACATGAGCTGCTGTTTACACTGTGTGGGAATTTCATGAAGAATTGACCAACAGAAATGGCCCAAAACTACTTGGAAAGATGTTTGGTTCCATTGACCTCCATTCAAATTAAAATGAGGTATTTGACCTCTCCTGTAAAGTTGCCATTTTGGAGATACTTGGTATATTACTCCAGCTTTGACCAGCAGGGGGCAGTGCTTTATATACCCTTTATACTTTAGGGACTAGGGAAAAAATTACTTGGGAGCTAACTGGCTAAAGGCTTGTCTAGGTGCTCCCTTTATATACGGAAAAAAAGAGTACGTAAATTTTAAGTGGTGTGACGTTGAAATTGATGTAAAGCATTACGTCCACTAAAGGGCCGTCTGGAGTCAAAAATGTATTGTACCACAACCGAGATGCACTATTGTGGATAGCAGTGGGCTAGGGGGCCGTTACACACTTTGTGACACATGGATGGAAAATTATTTTAATTTATATTGGCAACAAGAGAAACTGACAACATCTGACATCGCCAGCCATTTCCTGTGCTACTGCTCCCTTTTGTCTGGACAATCTGGACCAAATAAACACAGAAAGTATGGACAGAAGGCTCCATCCATATCTGTCCCTAAAACTGAGCGTACATGAGCTTTCACACTTAGAATGCTAATTATAGGTATTACAGAGAGGCTCCACGATCATCATATTGTCATGTATGACCGTGACAG
The DNA here is from genome assembly GCA_024036415.1 of Prochilodus magdalenae. Lineage (NCBI taxonomy): Eukaryota > Metazoa > Chordata > Actinopteri > Characiformes > Prochilodontidae > Prochilodus > Prochilodus magdalenae. The sequence goes on along the minus strand of JAMWET010005256.1, from coordinate 414,122 downwards.
TATCCTACATACCGTGATATGCCTCTTTTTAGTCAAATTAAAACTTCCTGTTTAAGCTGCAGTGTGTAAGACTGGGGAATTTGAAAATGTGCAACTGCATGTAGCATTTTATTACCTGGTCTACACTAACAACACCTTACCTGAGCGGATGACTCTGAGGTTATTAAGAAAGTATTCAACTTAGTAGTAACTTAGTCAAAAGTTGTTGAGGAACGTGTCTCATGAGATTTGGGGATTTGGAGACCTCTCTGGTGGAAACGTGTAACCACACCCAACATGACTGACAGTATCTTGCATACTGTAATACACTGTACGTAAAACTTCCTGTTAAAAGCTGCACTGTGTAAGATTTGGGGATTTGGAGACCCCTCTGGTGGAAATGTGTAACTGCATGCAGCATTTTGTAACCTGGGCTGTACTGAGGAACCCTTCCCTGAGCAGATGATTCCGATAAGAGCGAGCTCATTGAGAGAGGATAGAACATTTAAAGAGAACTCAGTCTAAACTTGTTGAGGGACGTGTCTCATGAGATGTGGGGATTTGGAGACCTCTCTGGTGGAAATGTGTAACTGCATGCAACATGATTGTGAGAAAACCCTATGCACTGTGGTATACATCGTTTAAATTATCCCGCCAAATTAAAACGTCCTGTTTAAGCTGCACTGTGTAAGACTCGGGGGATTTGGAGACCTCTCTGGTGTAAATATGTACCTCTATGTTGCATAGGCTGTGCTTTGGACGCCTTCCCCGAGTGCATGAATCAGATTGTGAGGCCTCATAGAGAAAATTTAAAAGGAACTTGGACGTGTGTTCTGACGATATTGGTGAATGTTCTCCCACGGTCACTGTTTCTGCATTACTGTAATGTGGTTTAAAATGAAGGAGCAGATTTGAGTAAATCTTACACAGCACCGCTTAAACCAAGTCTTTCTCTGCATTCTGGCCTGAACCTGGGTGGGCTACAATCCTTTGGCCACCTCTCCCGACCCAACTCCCCCGCTCCCCATTGTGATTCAGTTCACAGATCATTCTTAACAGTGCGAGTATAATGTCATGTATTGCAGTTAGTGGTGCAGCTGTGTACTCTAACCTTCTCTCTCTCTGTCTGTCTGTCTGTCTGCCTTCCTGTCTGTGCGTCCAAGCTCCGCAGGCTGCACAACAGATCTGCTCTCAGCCACTCAGCTGCTAGGCCCGCTGCCATATTGCTGCAAAAACCTTTATTGGTTTTATGAGTGGGGTTAAAATGGCTATCTGGAGAAGGGCCATGAGGAGATTTAATTATTAATGCGGCAATAAAGCAATCTGCCGCCTCTCTCTCTGAAGTCTGCGGTTTTGTTAGCGCCGATTAGCGTCCTCATTATATAAACGAGTGCAATCAGGGAGGATTATAAAGTGTGATCGGGTACGGCCTGTGATTTTTATAACTGCCTGATGTTTGGACGATCGCTTTGATGGGCAGGGGAGGGGATCAGTGACAGCCGGCTCGCCTCCAGGTGCAGGTACGAGACGGACGCAGTGACAGCAGAAAGCATCCGTCCAGCTGCATCTGTGCATGTGAGGCGAAGAAGAGGAAAATAAAACAGAGAGCGAGAGACAGAGAGAGAGATGGCGGTGTCAGCCCAAAGCCAGGCGCTCGCTCTTAGCATGCCCGGTGTGTCTTTGGAGTCTTTGTGAAGAGCCCTGTCGCTGTCTCTCTGCCAGACTGCTGCACACAAACATTTTTCCCCAGGCTGCCATTCCTACTTAACACTCTCCATCAGGCCTGCTCTCCCAGTGATTGGCAGTGCAGGAGGCGGCATTAGCATTTTCACCGCCTGCCAGCCCAGGCTAACCGAAGGCGACCCAGTAGAGTGTGGCTGGAATTAACAATGCTGAACTACAGTGTCTCTCTCTCTCTCTCTCTCTCTCTCTCTCTCTCTCTCTCTCTCTCTCTCTCTCTCTCTCTCTCTCTCTCTCTCTCTCTCTCTCTCTCTCTCTCTGTCTCTCTCTCTCTCTCTCTCTCTCTCTCTCTCTCTCTCTCTCTCTCTCTCTCTCTCTCTCTCTCTCTCTCTCTCTCTCTCTCTCTCTCTCTCTCTGCTTCAGTACCTCTCTCTAAATCTCCTTTCTCTTTCTCTAAATTTTCTCTAAATCTTTTTTCTTTCTCTTTCATTCTGTCTCTCTGTTTCTGTATCTTTTTAAATCTCCCTGTAAGTCTCCTCTCTCTTCTGTCCCTTTCTAACTCCTCTTTTCATATCTCTCTCTCCGTCTCTCTTTCTATCTAATGTCTCTTTTTCTGTCTTGATCTCTTCCCCCTCTCTTTCTCACCCCTCTCTCTTTCACTGTTTCTACTGTCTACTACTGTCTGCTTACCATCTTCTCTTTCTACCTCTTCCCTGCTCATTCTATCTCTTCTTTTTTTCTCTTCAGCCTTTTTAATCCCTTACAATCTCACTTCTCTCTCTCCGTCTCTCTTTCTGTTTATCTCTCCTGTCTCCTAGTTTTTCTTTTTTTCTGTCTCTTTCTCATTCTATCCATTTTCTCTCTTCTTCTCTCTCTTTTGCTTTCTAAGGCTTACTGTAATCTCTCTCTTTCCCTCTCTCCATTTCTTTTCCTTATCTTATCTATCTCTCTTCCTCTTCTATGTCTTTCCATTTCCTCTCTTTTTATCTCTTCTCCTTCCTCCTTTCTCTCACAGTCTCACTCTCAGACACTCTCTTTCTCTCTCCTCTTTCCCTCTACCTCATATTATTTGTCTTCTTTCTCTTTCCATCTGTTTTTCTTCTCTTTTACTCTCCCCTCCTCTTTCGCTGTCTCATTTTCTTTTTTCTGCTGTTTGCTTCCCCTTTCTGTCTTTCAACCTCCTCTCCTGCTCTTTATATCTATTCTTTTTTCTCTCTTCTACCTTTTTACTTTTATTTTAACCTCATCTCTCGCTTCTCTGCCTCTCCTCTTTTTCTCTCTTCTCTCCCGTCTGTCTCCTCTTTTTATCTCTTCCAGTCCATTCCTGTATCTTTCTAACTCTACACTGTCATCTCTTTTTCCCTCTGTCTCATTTTTCCTGTCTCTTCTTTCTTTCTACTTGTCCTCTGTTCAGTCATCTTTCTCATCTTTCTCTTTTTATCTCTTTTTTAATCTCTCTCTCTCTCTCTCTCTCTCTCTCTCTCTCTCTCTCTCTCTCTGCTCTTCTCTATATGGTAATGAGGGCAGATGTATTGTGTTAGGGTGTGGATTGGCAGAGCGCTACATTTGCTGAACTGGCTCAGTTTCGCTCCTGATCCGTCTACCTTGCGTCATGCGATGACCAAACTTTGTTCTCCTTTGCTTATTTTCTGAGGCCTTAAATGGTTCGGTCTTCTTCCTCCCTCTCCAAAACATTGGCACCCTTCTCCAAAAGGAAGTAAAAAATCCTTCATAGAGCTTCAGAGGAACTCCATCTCTTCGCTAGAACAGTTCATTTAAGCCTTGAAGCGTCCTCTTTTCCGTCTCACTGACAAATGACCTACGGTGGATTTAACGCAAACGCCTCCAGAAACGAGTCTCATTCTCTCGTGTACATTTGGGTCACATTGTATTTCATTGTGAAAATGGCGTTATCATTTTCTGCCCCATCGCCATCGGTTGCCGCTGTATCTCCAGGGAGCACAGATAGAGCTCGCCTCGCCTCCGCTACCGGCGGCAGGCGTGCGGGAACATCAGCCTTTATTATGGGATGGCGGGGACATAATTCACACTGGCGTTATCTGCAGCCCCCCGTATCTGCGCGTACAATGGGAGCAGCGTGAATGTAGATAAGATGTCATTGGCTCACTGATGTATGGATAAGCAGGCTTCAGTGAGTCCGGCCCAGAGGTATTAGCCATACACCACAGTCACATCCTCATCATTTACAAATGGCTAATAGGAGAATCAGCAGTTTCTTAACTGGACGCGCTGCAGCTGGTTAATTCAGTTTAGGGCGACTCTATCCCAGGCCAGAGGAGGCTTTACGGCAGTGATTCCTGGTCCTGGGCCACTTTCCTCTTTAATTTAGTGTTCCCTGTTAGCTGACTAGCTGGATCTTCTCCAACAGACACAACAATGTCCAGGCTTATGTTACACGTCTGTGTTAAGACCTACTGGATGTGTGGTGTGGGACAACAATGGTGCTGACCACGGTGCCTCCACATGGGAATTCATTGGTCGTCTCCACCAAGACCAAAACAGGACTCATTACTGAGGATGACACACTGCCATTCTGACTCACTCCATGACAGTCTGACATGACACCACTGCAGTCTTTGGTGACGTTGACCTGGTGCTATAGCAGTCGTCATCTGCCAATGGTGCTGGCACTCTGCTTGCTGAACAATTTGCATGTCTCGTGATGCCAAACCCGCCCACCAAGTTTCATTCCTGTCAGTTGATTCCTTCTGGGTGCCACACTATTCTTTTGATGATGGCCGTATTTGAAAGGTATTCAAAGAACTCTCCAACCAGCCCTTGTAGGATGTGTGTGGAATTTTTAGTTTAAAGTTCATTCCTAAATTAGGAATATTACGAAACGTGTGTGTATCTTGCGGCAGAGACGTGCACTGAAGTGAGCATGCTCGTCATACCACGTTGTACCTCTAGAGGTGATAGTGAGTCTCTGTAGCATTATCTTTCATCAGTCCAACATGAGAGGATGAAGAAGTAGCACCACTACCCTGACGGCATATTCGAAACCCTTGTCAATCATGTTGAAGGTCCTGCACTCGGTTAGATCATTTGGCCAATGAAAGGAAGAGTAAACGCGGAGATGTCTGAAGATCTTGGCGAACAAATATTATCCACCACCTGCTCTCAGGCGAGAATCCATGTCTAGAATCAGACAATAGAGGTGATATTAATAGAAGCTGAACAGGAGCTAACATTGGTGTTACTTTCCACCACTGGAGACCCTCTTGGCAAGTAAAGAGATGAAGTGTCTGGTGATCTGTTGCCCCCCATTGTGTGGAGTATGAATTTGACAGGTTGCATCATCTTACAAATTGCTCCTTTAAGCCCGGCCACTCCACGTTTTTTGGTTCAGTCTAATTCACAATGGAGCAAAACTGCGGACTGGCTGGTGGGCCTTGAGGACACTGCTCTACATAATGGTTCTAATTAAAGGTCATCCAGGCCAAAACCCCTGTTACTTTTAATAGTCTGAGCACTTTCTCCCGTTAGTGCTCAGTAATTTTCACTTGTAAATGTGAGTGAAATGCTTGTGCCGTGGAGCCCCCTCCAGGAACCATTACTTTAGAGTCTTTAGAGTCCCGTACTGTATATGAGGATCCTAAAACAAATGCATTTTGGGGCAAAAAATCTCATCTGTTGGGCAAAAATCTCTTGTGGTGCATAAATCTGCATGTATCACAGTGCAATGGGACGTAGTCCTTTACCTCAAGTGACTGAGAACTGACTGTGCTCTCTTTCTGACAGGTGGCCCAGGCAAATGGCCTCGTCCAATGGCCTGTGCCGTTACGGTGCTCGCATCGACTGCTGCTGGGGCTGGACGCGGCGTTCCTGGGGACACTGCCAGCGTGAGTAACCTCTGCTACCGCAGGCAACCAGGGCTCCGGGGGCAGCTTAGAGGGGCTTTCATTTTTGTTAGATGCTCTAAACTCTCAACTGCACATACTTAACACTCAAACACTTACACTGACCACATGGCAAGTCACTAGTTCATTACGGTGAAGTCCAGTCCAGCAGCACTCTTTGGTGATTTCCTAGTTCAAAGTCTTCTGATTCAGTTCAGTGGGCAACTAGCCAGGTTTGGTATTAGCAATGGGCATTTAAACAAACAGTAAAACACTGACCCGCAGTTAGCATAGAGACATAATTAGCCTAATAATTGTGTGCATTGTAAAACACTTACATAAAAATGGACTGTAAAATATTTACAGCAATTACTTTTTAATAATTGTGCAGCTGTTGTATTTAGATGTTTGTGATTTAACATATTTCAGATATAATAAGTTGCGTAACTGTCATTTTGTGATGGCTATATAATTATAGCTATATTATTTTCATATCAAGCACCACTTAGATGGTCATTTAGTTATTCCACTTTATGTACCAACATCAGCTCCTTTGTCCCAACATCAAAACTCATTTCAAATATTAAAAGATAATACTTAGGATGTGCATTCTGTCTAATTTTGATCAGATATTCAAATGAATGGACATCAGGCTACGGTTTTGACCTTCTGTCCAAGTCTGAAGCTTTTTTAGCGAACTGGTGTGAATAGGCCTTCGGTGGCATAGTCAGCAGTCATAACGTCTAAATTTCTATCTAGAGCTTGAATGAGCAACTGCAGGGTGGTACAACCCAGGGGCTTCATGCAGGGCTGCAGCAATGCTTAACTCAATATATTGCAAAAATGCCAATTAACATGAAATATGGCTCATATGTTTTAGCTCACTGGGTATCAGCTTAGAGAAATATCGACTAATGACCAGATGCATATTTGCAAGATATCGCCTGGTACCAATACATATGCGATTGATTCTTCCATTTCTAGTATATGTGTTGCTGACATCACAAATGGGCTCATTTTCTACTTTAGTTTCCATTTGTGGGGTGTGTGGACAGGAGAAGTCATGGAATATTGTAAAACTTATTTACTGTATTAAACAATGTTATTTTAAAATAAGGAAAATTCAGATTTCTTTGACATGTGCCCTTTAAAGCTTGCTAGTTTTTAAAGAGAAACAGTCAGAACTGGATAGTGCTACTGTGCCATCTCTACTTGTACATGGAACAGTAAACTGAACACTCGAGTACCTTCATGCATCCCTTGATAGGCTAATACCTGATAATAACGGAATAACTATGGCCAGTCCTGTTTGATCAGGGAATTGACCACTGTGCTGGACTCCAGGACTGGATTTAGATGCCGCAGTTGCACTTAAATGAACTGAAAACAGAAAGATTGCTCTATGATTACTCGTTTATTAACTCAGTTATTATTCAGAGACTAACGCCCCAGTATGCTCCCTCACACCCCCACCCTCTCCACCGCTTGTAATGAACTGGTGACTTAGGTCAGAATTAAGCTGTAGATATTAATGCATATTGCAGAAACTCAAACCTTCATATTTACGTTCAAGCTCAGGCTTCTTTTAGATGATATTGTGGCAGCAAAAAAACATCAGCTCTTTTATCCCAAAGGTGCAGAACACAAGGGGGGAGAGACTTCCGTAAAATATGGTCCGCTTCCAAAATATTCTGCGGCAAATGATTCCCAAAAGCATGCGCTTGCTGATTAAAGCGATCTCGTCAAGGGCCTCCAAAATGAATGTGCAATCATTGGAGATGTCCAAAGAGATGAGCTCTTATGTCCTACTCAAAGTGATGAGCTCTCTAATGCCCAAAAAAGAAAAAGGGGAAAAAAAAGAAACACATTTACATCTTCTGCCAGGATTTTTCTCAGTAGGCAGATGAACTTTTTAGCAGATTTATGGAGAGCTCAGAGGATGGGCCACCACCTCCTGCATTAAGACCATTAGCATGCTTCATTTGTCTGTTGCCATAAGGTTCCTGCAGATGTAAAAGTAAGGTCGGCGGAGCCATGGCCTACCCCGGCCTTATTTGCTTTTATCACTATATAGAAATAGCCCTGCACTTGCCGTAATCGTGCTGGGAGACTTGTGAGGACATTATTATTAGCGAGTTGAGCGTGTCCGGCAGCCTAACAAATGCATGACGCTCCCTGCATGGCTTGTGCGCATGATAGTCCAGCTGTTGCTTTGGCTGCTGAAGCGCGGTATATTGGACGGGTTCACTTTCTCTACAGAAGGATGCCGCTCGACTCCCTCATTAACTCACGGAGCTGGAACTAATAGCTAATGCGCTTTCCTAACCCCGTGGCGTCTGACATGCCAGTGCACTGAGCCGCGAGCCGGCCTCATCTCGTTTAGTTCATCTGCCACCTGTCACATTATCACAGGTGGGGTGGTTTGAAAATGAAGCATCGGTGCATCCTTGTAATTTTCTGTTGGGTGGATGAGTGAGAGTGAGTGTGCACACGTCTCTTACATTTCCTTTGGTGCTCGTTCAATTACAGCCTCAGTGGTAGATGAAGAACACACGTTAAGCAGATCGGAAAAAATGGCGTGAGCGAATGTTGTCTGAACGCTGCTAAAGCGAAAAACTAAAAACTGTGTATTATTAAATATATCATATAGCATCACGGCCACATCCTGAACAACTCCCTGTATTTCTAATGGACATTCAAGCACATCAAATCTAGGTAGCTGCCTTCTGGAAAAGGAAATGCTTAAGTTTTCAAATCCACTGTTATATAGCTGTTTACACAACAGCACATACGGTTTATCGGGAGCTGAATTTCCCACTACATGTATACGTACACCCAGCACTGAAGGGAAGTTTCACCGATTGTTGGTGGAATGGTTTGGTGTGAAGTGTTCAGCTCTACACAATCAAAAGAATAGTTGAACAAATAGCTGCACCCAAAAGGAATCAGCCAACAGGAATGAAGCTTGGTGTGTAGGTTTCACATTGTGATTCATGTGTTTGGTTCAAGTTTTAAACTTGGCTATTCATGTGATGGAAGCAAGGACAGACCTTATCGCTATACCTGACCCAACAACCACTATTGTGGACATTCAGCGAGCAGTGATCCCCTCATTCTGTCATTCTGTTACTGGGCCAACATCATTAGCAGATGGCTGCACGGCACAGGACTACATGCACACAGACCATTATGACAACTGCCCTTAACACCACGCCAACTAAGCTTAAGACTGCAATGGTGTCGTCCCAGATTGTCCGTGTGGAGTTAGTGCCAACATGCACGGTTTGTTGTAACACGTCCAGAAGGTCTGTTGTTACTCCACCTTCACCCCTACTGCAAAATCTGCAGGAACTGTGTGAGAATATTTAAGATGCATGGGATGGATTATCACAGGTGACAATTAGGAATCTGCTATTTCATGTTAAGACGCCTGGCATGGCACCGGCGCTATATTTAGAGACGCTACTTCTGTATGTGTAGCTTAATAAATGTTACCCATATCGGTCTGAATTTATCATCAATTATTGTTCCTGATAACCTTTATTCCCTATTCCAATAGCATTGCGGTCCAACACCACTTTCTGGGTGCAGCTATTCTGTAAACTGAATTGTTTACAATGCTGGTGATGGTAACCAGATATATGCTATATGCTAAATATGCTGCCTGATGTCTGAGATGAAAGTTCAGGCTTGGGCCTAAAATATTTTTTTAATGTATACATGGTGGAGTATAACTGTAAAGAAATTTAAAGATGCTAAGCTTCTCTGCAGTGAACTACTTCACATTAAACCACTCTGAATTTATATCTCAGTGAAAAATGTTAGCATTGCCCTTTAAGACTACATTTGAGGTTGGAATAATTAAAGCAACAAACAGGCAGATTTACGGCTTAAACGAAAAGCATGTTTTCTGTTGCAGGAGTCGGGCAATATGGCAATACTCATAATCCTCATGCTACATTATGCCATGTACTCTTTTCATGGCATGGATATCATCTTAAAAGAACACTCACTAACTACATTCAATTCAATTCAGTTCAACTTTATTGCCATTATACCAATACAGGGTTGTACAGTATAACGAAACACGGTCAGGCTCCTTCTCCAGTGCAGTTGACGAATGTGTATGTATATATATATATATATATATATATATATATATATATATATATATATATATATATATATATAGTGTAGTGCAAAGACAAACAGACAAAAACAATGTGTGCACACAGTACAGTACAGTACAGTACGTGTGCAGGACATGTGCAAAGAGTAGCGCAGTATCAGTAAGCGTGTGGTTTAAAAAGTATGGATATATAAAGTGTGCAGTCTAGGAGGGAAAATAGCAGCTTAATGTTCAGTAACAGCCAGATTGCTTTGTACAGATGTTCAGTATGGATAAATAGATGTAGATAAATAAGAACAAAATAAAAACACAGCTGGATGTTCAAGTATACAGGTTGAGTTAAAGTGCGGTGCAAACAGTCCTGTGAGGTAGTGGAACTAGAAATCAGTAGCAGTCTTTAGTGTTGTAGTCATGTTCTGTTAGGCGCTGCCCGAATACATGTGTATTCGGGCATACACTAAAGGAGCCATCGCTCTAGGCAATTGCCCATGTTGCCTATGCCAGGAACCGCTTCTCACCTCAGTTTAGGATAATTGACAACTAAGAACCAACAGGTCTTGTTTGATCTCTGTCCGTTTAGCAAGTGTAATGGCCAGCTTCCTAAATTTACAGGTTTGTTTCATGCATATTAAGAATTAGACAGCGTTGTTACAGATCTGAATTTTTGACTCCTGAAAGTTTGTATCGCATCTGGAGACCTTGCATAGAAGGACGAATAAGGCGAATTTATTCTGCTGCAATAAGACAAAACAGGAGAGTAGGAGATAAACGATGCAGCAAATAAAAAAGATTAATAATAGAGACAAAGAAAAGCAAGTAATAAATCAGATGTTAATATAAGAGTTCTCTCCTTCAGGCTTAAATTTGTGCCTGAGAGTGCGAGAGAAAGCGAGAGGAACCATGAAAACGAAATGTAAAGTTATGTACTGTCAACATGCGGTCCAGAATACAAATCTAACAGGTTCTGTGATATTAAACGTATTATTATTATGATTTTGTATGGGGGAAAAAGCCTGGAGACTCCAGCTTGCTTGTGTTAGTATATATAGAAGCTCTTATCCCAATAAAAACTCAAAAGCCTTTGAGACAGACCTTTGAGACAACATGCCTACACTAAGCATAAAGCAGACCCAAGCACACCCATTATGGACACTATTCCCAATCATGCCTGGCAAGAATGCAATCAGAGAGTCATTAGCTTGGTCAGTGGTAATTGAAAGTGGCTTGGGGAGCAGAGGGAGATGGAATATAGGTGACTGAGTGACAGCATGAGTTCTGCAGGGCTGATTGCAGCATTTCAGCAGCACCACTTTTCCATTACATCCTCCTGAGCTGAGCTGTGGGTAAGCGATCGGTCCGAGGGACGCCCAGTAGCATGCAGGGAAGCAAGCGATTAATGAAAGCCTGGCTGAAGTTACAGGCTCTGGACCAGAAAGTGCTCAACGCTGAGCTACCTTACTGACCTGCTCTGCTTACTGCACCCAAACACGGACCTGCTGAGCCAAGTTCTGTGAAATCAGAACTAGCAGCTGTGCACATCAGTCTGGCTGAAATACAGGTACACTGGCAGTCATAAAGAACTGCTAATTTTTTTGTAGTGTAATGATAATGAATGCTCTGAACTTGGTTATGCCAACACAGTGCTTGAAAGAATGTATGCAGTATGTGGTTTATAATTAATGTAGTCTTTCTGAGATGCTTCTTTTAAAAACGGCTATGATTAACTGATTAAATGAATTCAAGCATTCCAGATTAAAGTGTTCATTCTTTCAGGAGGCATTCCAACATGCTTACATCAAGAATCAGACATAACTAAAGCAGTTATCTCCATGCAACTCATATTTAATTCATGTTTGTTTTAATGATGTCACATCAGCCTGAATCACTCTCAGTCAGACCTAAAACTAATATTCAGGATTAGTGCCTGAGAAATTCAGGATTAGTACCTGAGAAATTCAGGATTAGTACCTGAGAAATTCAGGATTAGTGCCTGAGAAATTCAAGATTTATTTCTGAGAAATTCAGGATCAGTGCCTGAGAAATTCAGGTTTAGTGCCTGAGAAATTCAGGATTTGTACTTGAGAAATTCAGGATTAGTACCAGAGAAATTCAGGATTAGTGCCTGAGAATTTCAGAAATAGTGCCTGAGGAATTTAGAAATAGTGCCTAAGAATTTCAGGATTAGTGCCTGAGAAATTCAGAAATAGTGCCTGAGAATTTCAGGATTAGTGCCTGAGAAATTCAGAATCAGTGCCTGAGAAATTCAGGATCAGTACCTAAAATATTCAGGATTAGTGCTTGAGAAATTCAGGATCAGTGCCTTAGAAATTCAGAATCAGTGCCTGAGAAATTCAGGATCAGTACCTAAAATATTCAGGATTTTTACCTGAAAAATTCAGAATTAGTGCTTGAGAAATTCAGGATCAGTGCCTGAGAAATTCAGGAATAGTCCCTGAGAAATTCAGGATCAGTGCCTTGGAAATTCAGGGTTTGTGTCTGAGAAATTTAGGGTTTGTGTCTGAGAAATTTAGGGTTTGTGTCTGAGAAATTTAGGGTTTGTGTCTGAGAAATTTAGGGTTTGTGTCTGAGAAATTCAGGAATAGTCCCTGAGAAATTCAGGAATAGTCCCTGAGAAATTCAGGAATAGTCCCCGATAATTCAGGAATATTCCCTGAGAAATTCAGGATTAATGCCTGAGAATTTCAGGATTAGTGCCTGAGAAATTCAGGATTAGTGCCTGAGAAATTCAGGAATAGTCCCTGAGAAATTCAGGATCAGTGCCTTGGAAATTCAGGGTTTGTGTCTGAGAAATTTAGGGTTTGTGTCTGAGAAATTCAGGATTAGTGCTTGAGAAATTCAGGATCAGTGTCTGAGAAATTCACGGTTTGTGCCTGAGAAATTCAGGAATAGTCCCTGAGAAATTCGGGAATAGTCCCCAAGAAATTCAGGAATAGTCCCTGAGAAATTCAGGATTAATGCCTGAGAATTTCAGGATTAATGCCTGAGAATTTCAGGATTAGTGCTTGAGAAATTCAGGATTAGTGCTTGAGAAATTCAGGATCAGTGCCTGAGAAATTCACGGTTTGTGCCTGAGAAATTCAGGATCAGTGCCTGAAAAATTCAGGAATAGTCCCTGAGAAATTCAGGATCAGTGCCTTGGAAATTCAGGGTTTGTGTCTGAGAAATTTAGGGTTTGTGTCTGAGAAATTTAGGGTTTGTGTCTGAGAAATTTAGGGTTTGTGTCTGAGAAATTTAGGGTTTGTGTGTCCTGTTCAGTCTGAGAAATTCAGGATTAGTGCCTGAGAAATTCAGGAATAGTCCCTGAGAAATTCAGGAATAGTCCCCGAGAAATTCAGGATTAGTGCTTGAGAAATTCAGGATTAATGCCTGAGAATTTCAGGATTAGTGCTTGAGAAATTCAGGATTTGTGCCTGAGAAATTCAGGAATAGTCCCTGAGAAATTCAGGATCAGTGCCTTGGAAATTCAGGGTTTGTGTCTGAGAAATTTAGGGTTTGTGTCTGAGAAATTCAGGATTAGTGCTTGAGAAATTCAGGATCAGTGTCTGAGAAATTCACGGTTTGTGCCTGAGAAATTCAGGAATAGTCCCTGAGAAATTCGGGAATAGTCCCCAAGAAATTCAGGAATAGTCCCTGAGAAATTCAGGATTAATGCCTGAGAATTTCAGGATTAGTGCTTGAGAAATTCAGGATTAGTGCTTGAGAAATTCAGGATCAGTGCCTGAGAAATTCACGGTTTGTGCCTGAGAAATTCAGGATCAGTGCCTGAAAAATTTAGGATTAGTGCCTGAGAGATTCGGGATCAGTGCCGGAGAAATTTAGGATCAGTACCTGAGAAATGCTGGGTTTGTGGGGTTGCTTCATGCACATACAGTTAACTCGATTGTCGCTGTCAACAGATACATTTGGGAAACCTGAAATCCCGAAGGAATGTTGCACTTACTGCTACAATATGCTGCCGCTTGTGGCAGCAGAATCCATTGTAAAGAATGGAATAACAGGTTTGCCATGAACCATCTAGGAGTATAAAGTAACGCAGCCTCAGCGTATTTGACTTCCATCAAACAGCTGTATTAGTGAGGCAGAGGCGAGCTTTCACTTTGAATTCCCAATTGGAAAATTACCATTCGTTATCGCAGCCACAGTTCAGGAGATCCAGGCTGGAGCGTGAGTTCAGCATAATCACAGTACTGAAGATCAAATACACCCCTAGCAGGGTGCAGAAAATCCAGAGGAAAATGTAGCTTAGTCTGAAGTAGAGCGCGAATACCGAGGAAGTCACAGGCTGACACTGATGCTGAATATGCAAGCCATGATGATATATCCCTATAAGAATGATAGATGGAATATCTCAAATACATCTCTTTCCCTTTCTCTGTCTGTCTCTCTCCCCCTCTCTCTCTCTGAGTGGATTTACGGTGGGGAGATTAAGCTCATATTAACTCGCTCTCACACGGTCTACTGCTTTGATCCCACTGGCAGATTCCGAAAGCCAGGAGGACTGGGATCTGTCAAAGAGTCTCTTTTTGGCTGCTTAGTTCCTGATTAGAGTACAAAGAAGGCAGGATTAGATCTGAACTTTTAATTGGTAACATAAAGCAATGCATAATCACAAGTACATAGCTACAGCAGGTGGTAATGAATGTTGCGGCAGGAGAGGCAGGGGAATCAATACAGCAATGAATATATTTAACCCTGGAATTTGTGCCAGCAAACAAAGAGCCTTAGCAGGACAATAAAGCAGAGACATCAGAAATAAGCAGACTGATCAAACTGCTTTGGACTGCTGGTTAAAAGGCAGATCTGAATGAGCAGTACAGGGCTCTAGACTAACTTTAGGCACTGGTTGCACTGGTGCGCCTAACGTTTTTTTCTTAGGTGCACCAGCACCAAATTTAGGTGCACCCAAATTTTCAAACGCATCACATTCAGTACCGCAGTTTTACAAGTTCACTTTTTCTTTTCTCTTTTTTAATCGCTGTCCATACAGGCCATATTGACTTGTAAATGATTAACTAACAATGTGGTCAACATAAAGTTCTTTATTTGAAGCATAAAGAAAGGTAGCAGTGCATTTGTCGGGCATGTAATGTGTTTTATAGATGCATTGTGCTTTTTCAGCGTTTCAATTCGAAATGTATTAGAACCAGTCACAAACGCACTACTGCCGGCAATGCTCTCGGAGTCGATCGTTTGTGGCTCATTATCTGATGCCGTCTGCGGACCAGGGCTTGACATAACCAGCGATCTGACACGGAGCCCTCAACCTCCCAGGTTATCATTTTCGAACGGATCAGGCGTTGACTTAACATTCTTAATGAAAATGTTGTAAATCATTCTTTTCACCGCCTCTCGCCATCCGCGGTGACACCCGCTCTCTTTACCTGACGGGCCTAGGCTGCTCACCGCTCTGTCTGACTGCAGCACACGCATTTTCAAACATACACATATACAGGAATATCAGGACCACGGCCAATCAGCCCCGCCCTTCACTATCTTTGATTGGTTTAGACCACGAAATGGGCCTAATGTGTGTCTGTTTTTAACCACAGGGAGACTTTCAGAGTCACGAAGACTTTTTCTTTTTTGCCCCATCGAACGGCTGGTCACACTGGTGCGACCTCAGATTTTTTTTAGTCGCA
Organism: Prochilodus magdalenae; assembly: GCA_024036415.1. NCBI lineage: Eukaryota > Metazoa > Chordata > Actinopteri > Characiformes > Prochilodontidae > Prochilodus > Prochilodus magdalenae. The sequence goes on along the minus strand of JAMWET010005256.1, from coordinate 398,814 downwards.
CAAATTGGTCGCACTCTAGAGCCCTGCAGTTTGATTGTAAACTCACTTTATTGTTAATCTGATGAGTAAATATGGCTGAAGTCGTCGCATTGTTTAGAAATTCTGCAATGAATGTTGAGGTATTTAATAAAGAAGCAGTCTGACTTTATCCCTCTTGCCACGGGAGGGTGTGTGTAAAGGCGTAGTTAAACATAATGCATTTATTAGGCATTTTAAATTGTTCTCTGATGTCTACATACACAGTGAAGCCACATTATTATGACCACTTGCAACATTCAGTGGCGGCAGCTGTGTAGCATGTGAAGGTCACGTTTTTGTGGCATTCTCTGATCACACTCATCCATATGGAAGGCACTCCTAACCGATTTGGGTATGAATCCATCCTTGCAGATCATGTACACCCATACATGCTGATTATCCTCACTGGGGCCGATGGGATCTTCCAGGAAGACAATATAACGTCACACAGCTAGAAATGTCTGACATTGGTTGGAAGAGGATGACCAAGAGATTCAGGTACTACCCTGGCCCCCTAATTCCACAAGCTTGGACCCAACTGAGCATCTGTGGGACCACCTTGATTGTCGTGTTCGATCTGTGGATCCTCCCCCATGCACCCTTCAGCAGCTGTGGGATGCATTGCCGTCAGCATGGCTCCAGATATTTGTGACAGCCTACCAGGACCTTACTGAGTCACCCCCGGCCTGCAGAATTGCTGCCCATGCTGCACATGCCGGTTACTCTGGATATTAGCTGGTGGTCATAATAAAGTGACTTGATTGTGTAGAAGGTATGTGAACTTGGTCAGGTTGTAGCCAGGTGCCGTTTTACATGCCCATTTACACTCCTTTTGGTTCTACCATTCTTTTTTCTAGATTAAAAGGAGCTGTTTTCCCATTAGTTGGTGAGCTCATGAATAATCTAATGAGCTCTGCTCTGATTGGCTGGTTTACAGCAAGACACCATGATGACCACACAGAAGCTACATGGCGAAATAGACACTGAGAGGGAAGTAACATGAACCTCTGTGTGGATAAACTAGGCTGTCACCTATTGATGCTATTGTTAGATACTGGAGGTTTGCTAGTAGCTAACGTTACCTATACCAGCTGCTTGTTTTCAATCTGGATATCAAAACTAACATTGCTACTCACTATGATCAGTTTAGGATAATCTTATTTCAACTGTGAGACAGTAATACTATCACACAGCATGGCTGCTACAGCAGGTTGCTGTTGTGTTCGTGATGCTAATAAAGATGGAACTGTTCCTCTCTGCAGTCTCTTTTAAATGCTAGGTTTAAATGCTAAGTGAAGCTGCTCCATATTGTCCAGGGTTTGCGAAACTGTCCGGAGTGAAATGTGCAGAGCAATCTAACAACTTTAAATCAAAGTTGTCCAGGATGAAGATTAAAGATCCCCATTGCCAGCCTGTGTTGTGAATTGGGAATGGAACACTTGATTAAGAAGCTAATAGGAAGCCAATTTCAAGTTTTATTGATGAGCGCCCGTCATGCCTGTTGAGACTTTCGTTGGAAAGGGTATGAATATCCCGCTGATTCCCTTCACAACCTGGAACAGTACATTTCTGCACATAGGCTGCTTTTTATTTGCTCTGATGGCATTGAACACACATTTTAGAGGGTGTAAATATGAACAAGTCAGGATTGGCGTATGAGGATTTTTGGAATCGGCCTTGGGAGTTGTATTTGAAGGAGGGGTGACAATGTTTGAGATCTGAGGTCTCCTTATTCATTCTACGAATCTTTAGGGCCTCTAGGTTTGTACATGAAGTCTTTGCTAAGTCTTTATTAAACTCTACTTAGTTTTAAACTAGCAGCTGTGCCACAAATCCTTAACTCATAATTAGTAACTGCTAATATGTATCTATTAAAAAGTGCTACCGCTGAAGTGTGAAGGCACTGACTTACTCTGTGCGATAAATGTTCCTTTTGTAGGAGAACAGTGTGTACAGTTTGAACTAAATAAGACTGAAAACTTGTAGACTTGGTCTGTTTATTCTTCGGTATGTTTCTTGTGAAAGGCTTCTGGCCAACTGACACAACAGCAGCCTCACTGTCGAGCTTTCAGCAGCTGCTGAGCTTCACTGAACTAGAACTGTGGATGTTGGTCTCATTGTTCATTTCGTCAGCTCCACTTACCATATACCAGCACTGTGTGGTTTTACAGTTACAGGCTGCAGTCCATCTGATTCTCTCTCAGTCTGTTCTTCAACGGTCAGGCCCCCCACAGGACCACCACAGAGCAGGTATTATTTGGGTGGTAGGTCATTCGCAGCACTGAGACATTTGAGCATGGCTCTGTAATAGGGTGCCACTGTTGTAACAAGCCAGTTTGTGAAGTTTTATTCATCCTCGATATTCTTTAATCAGCTGTGAGTGGTAGAATTAAAAAGTGGAAGCATTTAGGAAGCTCAGGAACTAAGACATGAGGTGACAGATCACCTAAAGTTACAGAGCGGGGTCTAAGGCTCATAGTAGAAGTTGCCAATGCTCTGCTGACTTAATCACTGCAGAGTTCCAGACCTCCTCCGTCATTAAGGTCAGGACAAAAACTGTGCACCAGGAGCTTCATGCCATGGGTTTCCCTTGCTAAGCAGCTACATGCAAGCCTTACATCACCAAGCACAATGCTGAGCATTGGATGGAGTGGTGTGACGTCCCACCACTAGACTCTGGAGCTGTGGAATCGTGTTCTGTGGAATGATGAATCATGCTTTTCTATCTGGCAGCCAGGACGAGTCTGGGTTTGTTTCCTGCCTGACTGTCATGTTGACTGTAACGTTTGGTGGAGGAGGGATGATGCTATGGGGTTGTTTTTTTAGACCCCTTACTTCCAGTGAAGGGAACTCCTAATGCCTTAGCATTTCAGCTAACGGTATGCTCCCAACTTTGTGGGAACTGGGCACTGGGGTTCTGTTCCCCAGTGCTCAAAACAGAGTTCCCAAAGGTATGGTTGGGGAAGAACTTGGCATGTCCGCACAGAGCCCTGACCTCAGCCTCTATCAAACACCTTAGGGATGAACTAGAATGGAGGTTGTAAGCCAGGCCCATTCGTCCAACATCAGTGTCGGACCTCACCAATGCCCTTTTGAATAAATGGGTAAAACTTCAGACAGACACATTGCAAAATCCTACAGAAAGCCTTCCCAGAAGAGTGAAAGCTGTTATCACTGCAACTCTATATTAATGGCTATGGATTTAGAACGGGATGTCATAAAAGCTCCTATAGGTGTCCCAACACTTTTGTCCACATAGTGTGTTTGCCTCCCATCAGCCTCTCTCTTCACTTCATCAGAAAAGGCTGTTGCTGTTATTGCTGCTTAGATACATTAGTGTCTCCTGAGATACAGAAGATGAAAGCGGGCCATCTACACAGGCGTCCAAAATCTCAAAGGGTTCAGGAATCCGAGCATTGCTCCCTTTGGTTTGTCTTAATGACAGTCGAAACAGCTGCGGGATCCGATCCCCTGTGTGTAGTCCATGCATTTCTGAGCCGCTGGCTGGTGACAGTTTAAAAATCAAGTGGCATTCGGAGCCGAAGCAGCCAGGCACTGAAAACGACACCTTCAAAACGATAGCTTTAACAGCAACCGATAAACATTATGAAACATTAAGCAAATGTCGACGCACTTCAGAGCTGTCTCCTCAAGCCTAGCAGAAATAGTGATCTTAGAATTGCGTTTAAATAATGCTCAGAGTCTGAGGCTGCTCCGAATCTGCCAGTGTTTTTTGGCTCAATGTGTTTGTGTTAGGCAGGACTTTTGCATTTTAATGAGGTGCTTGGGTTATCGGAGGCCAGTGACCCCTCTTTTAAGCCCATAATGAAGCTGTTTCCTCCACATTGTGTGCCTGAGACAGAGTGGCACAGTTAAGCTGAATGGAATTTCCACAAATACTCCGTCGCACTACAGTGGACGTGGAGAGGTCATTGATGGGGGCGATGGAGGGGCTTACTGAGGCGCTACAGCTGCAGAGTACAGCTTATGGCTTTATATGTTATTGCACGCCTGTCACACCACTATATTACAGTCACGGAGCAATATTCAATCCATCAGTCAACAAGTCAGTGAAATAAATAGATCGCATACATCATATCAAAACCTTTACACCATTTGGAAGAGCCAGTCATGACCTGCTCTGGGTCATGCAGGAAGTGAGGGAACTTAATGCAGTCCGTTAACACCAACAACGTAACACAAATACCAATAATGCACTTGAATAGGGGTCACCAGTACAACTTCTGGAGCGTTAGAGGATCTCTGCTTCCTCCGGAGTCCAGTTCCAATCAGTGTGTGTAATTCAATCATGTAAACCGGTCATCCTTTTGGGTCGTGTGGGGTGCTAAAGTCCATCCCAAAATTCACTAGGCAGAAGGCAGGAAACACCCCGGACAGGTCACCAGTCCATCGCAAGGCAATCTGCCACACCTGCTCCAGCTAATTTACTTTTACTACAGGTGACAGTGGTGGGCTGGATCAGATGCATTAGTGTTAGGTAAGGGAGAAAGGGCAGCATGGGAAATAGATCTCGAGGACGAGGGTTAGTGACCACTGCGCTAGAACATGTGCTTGATCGCTTCATATTCCTTGCTGAATATTTTATGTGTAAGATTAAGTTACCTTGACTTAAGATTTACTTGGCAATTTATTTATGGGAGTAAATTAACATAATGTTAGTTGCTAAGTAACTTGGCATCAATAATGTATGATTGTGGTTGGTGTGGCACAACGGATATCACCACTACTTACCAGGAAGCTACCGTTCCATGTGGGAGACTGGGGTTCGATTCCCATTCTGGGTGGCTATGCTGTGCTACACCAACAAGAGTCCTTGGGCAAGACTCCTAACACTACATTGGCCCACCTGTAATATGATTAACCCTGTAAGTCGCTCTGGATAAGAGCGTCAGCTAAATGCCGTACATTTTTTTTCATTCACTAAACTTCAGTTCAGCTGAATGCAGCTGTATACAACTGAATTAAGATATATATGATGCCACTACTCTAGAACCTCATATGGTTCTACTAATTAAAGTGCATCAGTGGAAAAAATGAAGATGTAGCGGTAGGCAGGATAACAAACAGAGCAGTAGAATATTCTCTAGTGAACGATAAAGCCATAGAACATCAAGAAGGTAGCTGTGCTGAAATTAAATTTTAGAACTAAGTTCTGAAAAATGCCCAGTGATGGATTTTGCCTTCCGCTGGGCTTGGCCCCAGCCTACCACTGCAATCCAGGAGGTATGAGTGAGTAAGTAAGAAGATGAGTGAGAGTGTGTGATAGAGAGAATTCTAAAAAGCATAATATGGTTGTGTAAACATTTGGTGATGAATAGACCAATAGAAATGGTCCCAAATGATTCCATTCATAAACATCAATGGAAGATATGAGCACCTTCTGTTTCCTCTATCTTACAAATATACATCTCTGAGATATATTACATGCCCAAAAGTATCCAGACGCTCTCTCTTAATAGTCAGTTTAGATTCTGGGACCTTTATTATGCTTTTCCAGTTTTTCCTTTTCCCTTACTGTGTTTTGTAGCTGTTGATGCAGGGTAAACAGTCGGCAAAATTATAAAAGATGAATGAATTCCAGCCCTTTTCCATGTTACAAGGTGACATCATCTCATAACCTATTCCTTATTGCCCGCCTACTAGCAACCTTGACACTTCTTTACACAATATCCAGAAAGCTACAACAATAAAAACGTACCGCTCTAAAACGTCCTGTTCTAGTCTAGCTTGGCTCTTTTAACTTATTACCTATTAACTACTTGAGTTTCAGGATTGGACTGGTTCTAACTGATACTGAACTGGAGGTATTGTGAAGCTTGTAACTCTATTCTAGTAGACCCCAAAAATATAATTTAGCAACATTGCAAATGCTCATAATATTGTATAACCCCTTAAATGCGCAACTGTTGCTCCGGTGTGCACAGTTGTATCATCTCCATGGAAAAACAATGTCCAATACAACTAGACACTCCATAGCAGCCACACCCCAAGTCACCAGGCACAATTCCAATCATAAGTCCCAACAAGGATTGGACTGTGGAGCCATGGAGCTAGAACACATCCAGGATGAGTTATGAAGATCCAACACCAGTACCTCACCTCACTAATGCTCTTGTAGCTGAATGCAATCAAATCCTCACAGCAATGTTCCCATGTCTAATGTAAAGTCTTCCCAGAAAAGTAGAATTAGTTACTGCAGCAACGGTGGTTCAAACTCCCAATCCACACCCTTCATTTGAGAAGAAAATTGCACAAGCAGGCGTCTGCGAAGGTGTGGAGGTGTAGAGTAGAAGGTTTCGTTACAGCCGCAATGAAATAGTGTTTGAGAATGTAAATGAATAAAGTTTGAAGTGGTTTCATTTGAGCAAATAAGGCAGAATCCTGGACTTGCAAAATGTCCTCATGCCTTTTGTTTGTTCACTGAAGTGGGGAAACCCAATCTAGTATTAAACAGCGCGCTTCAAGGCAATGCATCGAAAACAGTAGACACAAGTTCTTCCGCTCTGTTTTCTCCAGGACTGTCACTTGAAAATAAACTCAATAACATTCCCAAGAGAAGCAAACTGCGTTCCCCCGCCATTATATTGGAACACATTTGCTCTTGCACCAAATCGAATGTGAGAGACTGTGCCTGCGTGCTTGCGTGCATGTGTGCGTGCATGTCATAGATACAGGGGTTGGACAATGAAACTGAAACACCTGTCATTTTAGTGTGGGAGGTCTCATGGCTAAATTGGACCAGCCTGGTGGCCAATCTTCATTAATTGCACATTGCACCAGTAAGAGCAGAGTGTGAAGGTTCAGTTAGCAGGTAAGAGCACAGTTCTGCTCAAAATACTGCAATGCACACAGCATTATGGGCGACATACCAGAGTTCAAAAGAGGACACATTGTTGGTGCACGTCTTGCTGGCGCATCTGTGACCAAGACAGCAAGTCTTTGTGATGTATCAAGAGCCACGGTATCCAGGGTAATCTCAGCATACCACCAAGAAGGACAAACCTCCACCAGCATCACGTAGTGACCTGGCCACTATCCTGCAAGAAGAATGGCTTAAAATCCCTCTGACCACTGTGCAGGACGCAGTATATGTCATTCCCAAGACGAACTGACGCTGTACTGGCCGCAAAAGGAGGCCCTACACCATACTAATAAATGATTGTGGTCTAAAACCAGGTGTTTCAGTTTCATTGTCCAACCCCTGTACATGGCTGTTAAGAATGCTTGTCGGTCACAGCATGGCACCTATGTAATGTTTTCACCTCATTCAGGAAAAGCTTGGAATGTCTTTTTTTTTCTCCCCTCCACCGGCTTTTCTTGTTGGCCGTTTGTTTTGCAGCCCTCTACGTCTTAACCCACAGGGTATACGGGATAAAGTGCCAGGCCCAAGGTTAGCACCATATATTTCCTTTTGCAGTCTTGCCTAGTGTCTTCCTGAGGACGCATCCTCTGAATCCTGAGCTCTTCTTTATTTATAGTAGCTCTTGTTCGGCGCAGATGCCGTTACCCTGAGAACATTTCCCACCTGCATACGCCTCAGTTTGCACTGGTGTGTTTGAGTAGTGGGACTCTGTCCAACATTTTACTGTCTATTTTTTTACCTTTATGAGCCCCTCCCCCACTTCGTCAGCCTCTATAGAGTCCGTCTTCATCACTCAGCAAGCGCTGGTACATGTCTTGCTGATTGCCAACACTGTCAGATGGCTTTCAAAACAGCATTTTCCTTATATAAAATGACTCTGGAGTTTGTACAGAAGAAAAATACCACTGATTAAAAGCCAGCAGTGATTTTACACAGTACAGCAAACATGATTAGAAGGGTATTCATGTGCATGATGTTCATTTGGACCTAACCAGTGGTTAGCAAGTTTACACAGTTTGTCTTTGAACCTAAACATAGTCGGACAGTCAAGACATCTTTAGTTTTGCACTGGATCTGTGAGGCTAAGATAGCTAAAAACGCAACGGCAGCTTATGCCTTATAAATTAGCATCACGTGAACCTGCTGAATCATCCCACGTTTTCATTTAACCTGTGTAAAGTTCTTACATATTTCAAATTAATTTGCTTATGTGGTTTCTGACACTGTATGAAATATTGTTATATAAATGGATCGAATTGTTTTAAATAAATACAGGTACAGTTGAAAGCATTAGGCAGATGGTCTTAACTCAATACTGTATCATGATTTAAAGGCAGGCAAATGAAGTGTTAGGACTCTAATTGGTATAGCATAGCATCCCTGCCTGGGAGGGGAATCGAACCCACTGCTATGTGGAGATCAGTGGTGCTGCCCACTGTTCTGTTCTGTAGAGATGCATGATGATAATTAGAGCTTAACCAAATGCTGTAGCAATGAGTGTTTCAGTTGTAGCAGTTTTAGCTCATTTTGAGCATAACTAAAACTGCTAGCCAGTGCATGACTAGCAAACACAGCTTTAAACATCATGTCTTTCACTAAAACACAAAAAGCTTTAGTAATGTGTATTTCATACACAGAGTGCTCCGCATGTAGACATGAGGAATTGCAAAGCAGCCTCGCTTCTGGCTCTGAAAAGAAAGGGTGTGGCTAAAACAAGGCTCCGCCTCCAAACAGAAACCTCTTTGAGGGTTTTTTTTTTTTTTGTAAAGTACAGCTTGTTTACAGCATGAGTATGGCATTTTCTGCTCATTTTATTTAAGATATTACTGAGGCAAAAAATATTTTAGAGACTAAAAAAAATGTGCCATAGAATGCATTATAATACTGTAGAAAATATGTGACTTTGGTCAGAGTGAAAAATGCTCAGATGTGGTTTTACACACCCATAATTCAGCCCTAGAATGAAACGAGCTGTTTTCCCTTTTATGGGGAGCTCATGTATATTTTGATGATGTCTGCTCTGATTGGCTGGTTTCAAAGCAGCATGCAAAAACAGAAACAGACGGGAAGATAAAATGAACCCTGGGCGACACAAACCAACTTAAAGGTTGTTGCTCATAAAACTCAGTTCAAGGTGATCCGACTTTACCCTGCATGGCTGCTACGTACAGGATGCTGTTGGGGGTGTGACGGTAGTTAAGATGGAATTGCGGATCTGCTCCCCTCTCTGTCTGAGCTTTGCAAAACTGTATGGAGTCAAATGTAAGAAGCAATCTTGGAGTAAAGTCTTCCAGAATCATCTGAAAGATGTGGGAACTGAAGTTGGCTTCCTGTTCACCAACTCATTTTGAAAAAGTGGAAGGAGCATTGGATTAAGAAGCTAGTGAATAAGAAGCCAATTTCAGCCATGACTGATGAATATCAACCATGGCTGTTCAGAGTTCGTTGGGAACGGTATGAAAAGCATCGACATCCCATTCACAGCCTGGATAGGTAGATATCTTCACATATTTTCCGCCATTGCTCATGACCTGCTGTTATTGTTTGCTGGGCTGGAACTTGGTGTGGCATGGCTGGTATGTGTAAATTTTGGGGGTTTGGAGTCAGGACTGCCCTACACAGGATTTGTATTTAAAGGAGGAGCCAACAGTGTTCGAGGTTCCCAGTATGTCATTTCTAGGTACTGTAGATGTGATTCATGTATGATGATGACAATAGAGTTTTCTATTCTATGGCCCCTTTAACTACACTGTGTCAGAACCATTGGTTCTTGGCGGATCAACTACAAATGAATTTTTCACTTAACCATAACTTTATTATAATTGAGCGACACTTTCCTTCCATTCAACTCCTCAGACACAGTAAGATATGTGATGAAACCGGTTCACCTAAATTGGCACCTGTGACACAGTTTTCTTCCTCGCTTACTGCATGTTCGGGCATTTTTGGCTTCCTAATTATTTTCCTCGCTTTCAGGCAACATTGTAGGAGTGAAATTCATCCTGACAGCTACCGAGAAGCAGTAAACGCGCCTCTTCCCGGTTTAATATCCATTTTTGCTGGTGAAATCAGTAACGTATTTAGGTCATATTCATTTGTTTGGAGTATTGCAGTGAGGCTGCTGTGCTCCACAGCCGCCTGGGAGGGAATATTGGGGACGAGACTTCGCCCAGCGTGAGGGGCTGTTATAGGGAAGAGGGATGCTGGTTGTTTTTAGGCCACTGGGGTTAGTCACTGCAGGGTATTTCCCTTGGCAAGGTTTGTCTGTTGGCGTACGTGTTCCAAGCATTCAGTGTAGGTCTCCTCTTACGCACTCGTGGCCCGCCCATTACCCCCCTTCCGACGCACCGGCGCTTAAAAATATAACCCCTCAACTCAGGAGCTGCATCTCCAGAACTAATCCATGATTTCATCGCGTTTGATAGCCGACTGGTTGCCCAGATAAGGCAGTGACCTGGATAGACGTTCAATGTCACAGCTTTTGCAGCATGCTGTGCTTGTCCCTTGGCTGTCTTGGCACCAAGTTAAGGCTCTTGGTTGTCCTTTATGTGTTCACCGGTGTGGTGGTTGGTGGGGAAGGATGTGGGGGGTGGGGGCAGGGGTTTGGGGGCTAATCTGGTGGCTTTTACAGCACACTGATCAACACCACTATCAAATAGCCCAGGTTAAAAGCAAGGTGAACACTGCCCTGCGATTAGCTTACACGGACTAATAAGGTGAAATGAAACCAAGTCATTCTTATCTACCTGAAATTAGGGAATCGGGCCTAATGCCTTTGTGCCTTTGAACGTGCCGCAAACTTGGTCCAGCGGGAGAAAATCGATATCTGCCTTGCTTTCATCTCTAAAGCTCGTGCACAAAGCTTGGGGTTTTGCCCCGGCTGTCCCCTAATCGCTGATCAAATAATTACATAGCAGGGTCGCACATCTGAGCTTTCTGATTATAAGGAAGGAGAGCAGTCTGTTGTTTTGATGCTTTTCCCGAGACGCTCCGGTGCTGAGTAATTGCACCGGCATCGGAAATATGACGGCGGAACAAAGAGGCGGCGTGAGCCGCTGTGTCCATTACCGGCTTTGGTATTATTGTCAGGTCTGCTGTTGTGTTTGTCAGCGGGAATACGGAATGCACTGGCAGAGCACGATTGTGCGGATGCTCCACCTGTCTGTCTCCTCGCGCCGCTCTAAAGCCTCTCTGCAGCCACTCTGCAGCCACTCTGGGTGTTTGTTTGCGCCATGTGTGGGCAGATGGAGGCGGCTGGCCTGCCTGCCCCTCATTGTCTCCCCTTTCTGTCTCTGCATGCCCACCTTGGGCGTAATTAACGGCTCTGATAGGCCAGTATTATGACAAACTTAATGAAGCTTTTAATGGAAATTAGTCTCAGTTGGCTGGAAGCCTGCGTGAATGTGCCGCAGTGAGCGCAGCACCAGCTCCCAGAGAGACGCCCAGCCGCCAGTGCCTCGGCCAACTACTCGCTGCCTCTCCATCACTGCTGTGCCATTATGGAGAACAGTGTGTTTTTCCTCCTCCTGTGGCCCCTGTGTTTTTTCTTTATCTAATCCGAACATGGAAAGAATTTCATCCTTTGAAAGACGGGACGGAACCGTGATTGCATTTGCCAAATGAAATAATGTAATGCTAATGTCAGCAATGACAAAAGAAGCAACCAATGTATTTTCAGGTCTTAATGGATAGGAAACGGGCTTGTAGGCTATTGTTTACAGAAGACTGGTTTGGTGGAAATCACACCTACCATTAAGCATCATTGTTTTTATGAGAATACTTTGCTAATGTTCATACATAAGTGTGGGCAATGTAACAATATGTTATTATCACCATGATGATTGGCATGACAACTTACTCTTCTATTTTGCACATCATCAGGACACTCCTGTATGCATCCTAAAGCAGACTAGACCAGTTGTAGACTGCCTGTAAACAGGTAGTGTATACTGACCCAGTGTACTCACACTGTAACTGTTTCTCTGGTGCATTTTGCCCATTCTGTTCGTTTCTAGTTTACAAGTTTACAAACTTCAGAAAGACTAAACATCATAGTACATATCATCATCGTGAACTGGAGGTTAGGGAAGCCTTCTGACCGCTGGGTCGTCGGTTTGCCTTGCGCCTACAGGACACGACTGAAGTGCTCTTAAGCAAGGTACCTTACCCCTAACTGCTTCCCAGGTGCTGTGGATAGGGCTGCTCACTGCTCCGGGCAAGTGTGCTTACTATGCACTAGTGTGTGTATTCACTAGTGTGTGTGTGTACTTCATGGATGGGTTAAATGAAGTATAGGCATTCTACAGCATGCAAGCACAATTGGAAAATGGCTACAAAATCATGGCAATGTCCTTGTGATGTCAAAGGGGTCTATTGTGCGTTTCCTCTCTCCTTTAGTGCACTATGAGGCTTTTTGCGCATGTAAACTACCTGCAAAGTCATTAAAAATAAAAGTATGTGCCAGAGGGAGAAACTCGATCCCACTTGAAACGCCTTCCTGGCTTTTTCGTCTGTTGCAAGGTGACATCATCTCGTAACACAATCTGTACTGTCTGCTAAGCTGGGCACACACTCACCCAACACACAGAAAGCTTAAACAGTAAAAGCTCTTCTCCAGTCTAGCCTACAAGGTGGTTTGGGTCTACTCTCTTGTTCTACCTGACTTTCAGGATGGGACCCCATTGTAAGAACAGCCGTTGCAGAGTGTACCCAGAGAGCAAGCATATCGGTTCACTGACTTGATTTTGACGGCACCCTGCTGATCTGTTTAACAATGCTGGTCCACTTTCGGACCACCCAGCTCTAACCATATCTTCTTAAACAGACGTTTAATGTGTACAGCCTTTAATTTTAGTAAATAGACCAACGCTACATATAACTGAAAATCAAAAAATAGGACCTAAACGGGATTTAAAATGATTTAATTGAAAATGCTGACACTAAAAACTTTACTTCACTGATTTACAGCATAGTACAGGCAGGACATGAAGGAAGAGTTAGTCAGTTGGACTCCCCCTTGGAAAACAAGGGCTGAAAAGTGCTGTGTTGTCTAATATGCTGCTTAACCACCAGCAAGGCACTTATAAAATGCTGAGCAAAACGCCAGTGGACCACCAACCTGGTCGTTAGTGGGCCAGCAGTGGTCTACCATCCTCTTGCTATCTGGGTGGGTGGAACTGTGGGAGCAGGATGGTAGTTGAATGAAATGAAAACAGTGGGCCCGCTGGCCAATCAGACCACACTGGGAGCTCTATTAGAGTGAATACAGATTTGTGTTTTGGGAAAACTGAAGCATGTAAATCTATTCTAGTAAATCCCAAAAACACAGTAATGAGCATAATGGGTCCCTTTTAGTGTTTTGCCATATTGCCCACCCTTGTGCATATTGTATGTAGGCCAGTTTATTATTGATCAGGGCTGCGATAACCAACAAACAACTCTTTGGAGTGGTTTATGTGTACAACTTGTACAGTAAACTTGCCAGACCCTTTCAACAGAACAGAGCAGACTGTTTTTTCTCCTTCTGCTGTGGGAAGCTGGCACGGACAACACAAACCACTCGCTCTCTATCTTCTGCGGCAGAGTGTAGCAACAGCTCGGAGACAGCGGGGCCTAAAGGTGCATTATGTCTGTGTTGCTTCGGATCTAAAGCCGTCTGAAGACTCTTAATGGGTACAGCTCTGGGCTACATCCCAATCCAAACGCCAGATGTAATGACTCATAAAGTTGAAGTGTGGAGTAGTTTGCACTCTTTATGGCCCAGGGCCATTAAAACTGACCAAAGGAAAGGCATAAATTATTGATGAAAGGCGGTAATGATCCAAATGTATGTTTTATTGAAATCTTTCCATCATTTCACTCATTTAATACACAGTTGTTCCATGCTTTCCGCCTTACTGCACCATAACTCCTTATCCTATAACAGCAGCGTGTGAATGTTTAATAGAGTTAGTCTTGTGCAGGGTGCAGCTGTATGGTGCCATTTCAGGTCATTAAATATACACTGACCGGCCACTTCAGGAAGAACACCAAGTGGCAATGTTATCAGGTCCGTTTATCGTGTAGGTACACTATAGCAACAGGCTGTAGTAGCTCATCTGTTTCTCTGCATACTTTGTTAGTGCCGTTTCACTCTGTTCTTCTATGGTCAGGACCCAAACAGGACCTCCACAGAGCAGGGGTTATGTGGTTGGTGTATCATTCTCAGCACTGCAGTGACACTGACGTGATGGTGGTGGGTTAGGGTGTGGTGCTGGTGTGAGTGGATCAGACACAGCAGTGCTGCTGGAGTGTTTAAACACTGTGTCCACTCACTGTCCACTCTATTAGACACTCCTACCTTGCTGGTCCACCTTGTAGATGTAAAGTCGGCGTCCATCTGAGCTGTGTTGCTGTTGCCGCACAGTTTGTGTTGGTCATCTTTAAGCCCTCATCAGTGGTCACAGGATGCTGCTCACAGGACAGTTTTGGTTGGTGAACTGTTCTTAGTCCAGCAGTGACACAGAGGTGTCCAGGAAGGGTCCTGAGAGGGTCCTGAGAGGGTCCTGAGTATTGAAGAACAGGGTGAAAGGGGGGTAACAAGGTAAACAGGCTACAGTCTGTAATTGGAGGACTACAAAGTGCATCTATATGGTGAGTGGAGCTGATAAAGATGGCAGTGAGGTGTAGTTATTGAAGCAGCAGGTCAGTGTAGTGTTTATTGTTGAATGCTTGAATTGCAGGATTTGCTGGTGATTGTCTTTGACTGTTTTGTATGGTAATGCCTGCAGCGCTTTGTCAGCACGGATGCAAGCATGGAGACTGCGTCGGACCCAACAAGTGCAAGTGTCACCCCGGCTTCACTGGAAAAACCTGCAACCAGGGTGAGTGCCTTCAGCTCTGACATTGCAGACATGCACTTTTCAAACACATGCAGGAACAAACACTCTCTCTGTCTCTTCCACCCCTTATCCCCACCCCCAATTCATTTTCTGGTTAATGCATAAACACATCAACTGGTTGGCAACAAGAGGAAAACATGTCACTCACAGTGATTTGCTCAGATGTGGAAGGGTGAAGAAAGTGGTTATTTTCAGGTGGAAAAATCAGATCTCTGTAATAAGCCAATCCCTCAAATTCTCAAATTGCCTGCTAGAATGTAAATCACTGCATTGTGTGTTCTCCCCTTTAGCAGCCCTGTTTGAATGCACTTAGGCCCCTTTCAGTCTTACTTATCCTCTTAAACTTAAACTGCTTCATATACATATTATTTCACAGCGGTTTACAGGACTGGGTTGCACAGGCTCGTTAAACAGTAAACGCAGTTGGATGATGGATATTCTGCACCTGTGTTCTGTACCATCACAGAAAAAAGGTGTTCTTAAACACCTGCGGCCGGAAGGAAGTGTGGGATTGCAGTGCTGTTGGGAAGGAAGAGAAAATCTACCAGGAACCATGAATGATGATGAATTTAGACTGATATGGGGAATATTTATTGAGCTACACATACAGAGACAGTGTCTCTCAGTATGGCATCGTTCTGCCATGTTTGCTAATGCAACATGCCATGCGGTTCCTAATGGTGTCCTGTGATAATCCATTCCATGCAGCTTCAATGTTCTCACACAGCACCAGGCTTTCTGGATGTGTGACCCGTGACAATGAACCATTCATCTTGGTGCTGACTACGGTGCCTCCACACACCATTTCATTGGTCGTCTCCACAAAGACAAAAGCGGGATTCGTCACTGAAGATGACCCGCTGGCATTCTGAGTCACTCCAGGGCAGTCTGGCACGACACCACTGGAGTCCTTGGCAAAGATGATTTAAGGACAGTCATCAAAACAGTCCTGCATCATGGAGCCTAGATAAGGCTCGTCCTTGCTTAAGTCACATGGTAGTTACTTGTGAAACTTGAATCATTAGTATGCCCCACATTGTCAAAGCTACCCACCAAGTTTCATTCCTGATGATTGATTACTTCTGCCTGCCACTATTTGTGCAACTATTCTTTTGATGACCTATATATTACAGGTACATAAAATGAAGTTTCCAAATAAGCAGTATTCTCTGCTCTGACATGATGACAAGGCTCTAACTCCACAATTCAGTACTACATAGTTTACAGCCTTCTCATGTTTTCTAACAATATCTGGTAGCAACTAACTGCCTTTTTTATTAGCTCATTTATTAATTTATTATTTAACTTATTACTTAACTTTAACTTATTAGTAAAAATATATATAGATTCTATTCTGATATTCTAGATAATTTGGCTTTATAAAATCACAGAGTACAAGTAAAAATATTCAGATACAAGTTAAACCATCTTATAATAACCTCACAACAATCCTGAAGTATGTCAACTAGATAAAAGACACTTCTACTTGCCAAGATACCATTTTTTGTGGGGTATAAAAAAATATCCAGCCTATACAGGATGAAGGAACGATGTGTAAAAGTTGTAGAGAATGGGACTGAACACTTGTATACATTGTTTGTTAATCCTTTAATGTGTTCTTGTGGCAAACACGTTTTTTTCTCTTCGCACTTAAAAGATAATAAAACATGCTTTGACTCAAAATAGACCTACAAGGGACGAACCAACAGGCAGCTGCTTCAGTACCTGACTTCTATTAAAATTCATTCCACGTTCATTTACTGGAAAGTGAAAGGTAAAAGAAAACTGACTCTCAAAATGACTCATAATCAACCCTATGGTGCAGATCCACCAGATAAAGATCCCTGGAATGTTTCTTTGAAGTGGTAGTCCATGTAAAAGCTGTGTATAATTCTGTGTTTGAGATGTAAACAGAGTCATTTAGAGTGGTTTGATGTGAAATGGTTCATTGCTAAGAAACTTTATCTGTGGTGGTGATAGGAGCCAGGAGTCATGGTACTGACACGACACACACAGCCATTTTATTTACTATCCAAAACCACCAGTAACCGTACACTCTCCTCTGAGTGTTTATATGTAAATTATGATGGTTAAAGTGTACCCTAGAATACCAGTCATAAGTGTAGACACACCCAACTAAATCTTAAAGACTTTACAGGCTTACACTCAGCAGCATCAGCTGATGGATTGGTCAGCTGAAACAATACATGTCCTGATATAACACTTTATTACTATTTATTACAATATTATATTTTAGCTGTATCATCACCTTTAATATACACGTGTTGACAAACAATAGTTGCACCCAGAAGGAATAAGCTAACAGGAAGGGAACTTGGTGGGATAGGTTTTACAAGCTGCATGGAATGGACTATCTCAGGTCACCATATGATATGTATGTATGTTGCCATAGCAACTATGACTATATATTTGTTAGGCAATAAATAAATATATAAATATATAAATTTGTAATCTCCATTAAAGGCTAAGAAAGCTTCTGTAAGTTTCATTTTGTAGGTTTTTAAGGTGGACTGTATAATTACATGTGCTATTTTACAATTTGATGTCTTCACTTTAATTCTACAGTAAAGAAATTAGCTGGAACACCTTCCATGAGTAGCCATGTCTAAACCTTTGACTGGTAATGTCCCTCCGGTAAAGTCCGGTAGCCCACCTGCAATGTTTCATCTTACCCATCTTACCAAAACCCCTGAGTCATCACATAAAGGACTATCTAATGAGAGATATGGGAGAAGACAAGCTGAAACTATGCAGTGCAGGTGGACTACAGGACTGGGGGTGAAGGCACTGCTTTAAAAGATACAATCTCAATTACTGCCGCGAGATAGCTGGACACCAAGTAAAACCAGCCTTCGCCGGTAATTCTATCAGTAGCCTTGACAGAGGCATACAGGCGGCGTAGATAACCCCTGATTTAAAGCACTGCAAACCTTTCCGAGAGCAGAAGCCTTTGGAGATTTAAGGAGTGGAATCTCCTCCCTAAGAGGGCAACAGGAGAAGGAGTAATTAAAAGGAGGGAGGAAGAAAGAAAACAAAACCCCTTAGGAATGTGGAACTGAGTCATCTCTCTTCCCATCCTAATTTACACTGCCCGTCAAACGTATGGGATATCCAGCTTTTAGGCTTGTTAATACATTAGCGTGTATTCTAGTGTGTATAAAGACCACACAGCTACATGTATTGTTTTATGATATTATTATATATTGATGTCAGAACTCAAAACTGTAACAGGTTTAGTCCACAAAGCAGCTATTTTGGGCTGCTATATATATATATATATATACACATACATTCCTTTCATAACAAGAATTCTCAGGTTTCCTGCATTTATTGCAATGTGTGCTGAAATTTTTTATTTTATTAGTCATAAACATTAATAAACCATAAAGTATAATCAATAACAGACTCAGTCAGTCACTTTTCATTACTACTCTGATTAAACAAATCAGTTCTTCCATCGCGAAGTGAACACTGGGAAACTACTGCAGTGCATCCTACAGTACAGGCAGCACGGACCTTCTTTTACACAGTGATAGAAAACATGGTAGCTACTACTACAGTACTTCTATGGCCAACACGGAAATGGACACACAATGGCCAGTCCAGGGCCACGTTTGGTTGTATCTTGTTATATATTAGAAACAACTAAATCTATTAACAAGACATTCAGTGAAAACGTTTAGCTCTAGGAATGTTATCGGTCTGAATATTCGTATCGTATCTGTATTGATGCATCAACAAGATAGTGAATGGTCATCATTGTGACTTTAACACATACAGTTTTTTGCAAAGCTTTAATGACACCCTCTGAAATGACATATTGATTTTATGGGTGAAAGTGAGTTAATACATCCTCTGCAGGAAGCAAACTTCAACGTGGATTTTTTTTTTTAGCTACATATTAGAATAAACGTAAGATACAAAACATGGTACACAGTGCCATAACATTTGCCCAGGTCACACTTCCTATTTTGTATTTTACTCCAATATGTTAAATCCAGCAAATAAACAGGAATTGCACATGGAAGTGTGCAGATTTGTCATTTTTGCATGACTTTTGCATATGACAGTAGGTGCTTTATGCTAACCAAAAACTTGCAGATAATATTTTTTCCTTAATTGAAAAGTAACAGCATGAAATTTTTGACGACTGCAGCCTATCTTAGCGCTGAGCAGAGGTAAAGATTGCCTGACTGTAACCGACAGACACATCGTTAACAGTTTTATTACACATACAAGACTAGCGTGGGTAAAGGCACTAGGAGAGTAGAAGGTACAGTGTGTAACTCAGTCCCATTTTATCCTGTACAGTCAAAGCTTTGATAACCGGCGTTTAGAACGGACGCTTGGCTGCATATTAAAATGTCTGCTGTTCAGTCGAAAGTAACCTTGAAAGAGCAAATGAAGTGATTTATAAACAGGCAGGCTTTGTGTAAAAGCTTCAAACGAGTAAGCCTTTGATGTGAATCCCACATCATAGTAATGAGTGATGCAACTAAGAAGTGAGTAAACTGTGGCTTGTGTGCACCACTGTATGCTTATGCATCTGTCTCTGTAATGACAGCTTAAGTACACATGAATGTACACAAACTGAACAGCCCTATTCACAGTGGACTCGTGTGGACAGACAGATGACCCTCAAGCACTTGGAGGATTGAGACTGTTAAACAGAACGGGTCAAGGCAAATGTGCGCACCGAAGTGATTTCAATAAGCACAAGACCACTCTGCCAAAGCAGTCTACGTAGTCCCAATTTTTGAAAGCATATATAATTATGAATTATATAATTATATAATCAGGGCATTTCTATTAAGAATCTTTGCTATTAAATAGCCTTATTTCATCTTTCAAACAGTTACCATTTAAGCTCAAACACGATTCGAATGCTACCTGGATATGTGCACACAAGAAATATGCATAATGCATGCGCCAAAAAGTTTGTTATGAGCAGTCCTAATATCCATAACTGGCTTTATAATCTAGTACTGTCCATCAGCATTAAGGAATGCCCACTAAAGAGCCTCGAAGAGCATTTCAAGAAGGGTGTGCCTCAGGGCTCTATATTCAGGCCGTTTGAATTGTGCATTACTCAACACTGCACCTTAATCATTCTCGCAGATCTGGCTTTCAAACTGAATTCCAATTAAAGCATCATTAGCATTAACCTCTCTTGATCTCCATTTTATGTAGATTGCCCATCACTGTGGCATCACTGTCATGCTGCTGATTTAAGGCAGATGGGTGTCTTCGCCCAGAACAAATAAACTCATTAAGGCACTAATCCATTTAGCACTGAGATGGCACAGGGCCGCTCCTCACTCAGCACGGATCGAATCATTTTAATAAGATGATTATTTTCTGTGGGGGACTTTCGTAATTGAGAATCTGCACACCTGCTGTGCCTGCTCTGTGTCAGGAATGTATTATAAGCCTAGCCTGGGCGTATTTGAACGACAACATTCAGGGTTTTGGGTTCTGTGGAGCGAATTCTCTACTAAGTAGCTTTTTTTTTTGTCTCCACTTCGCTCCCTGTGTGTTAACAGCTGGTGTGGAGCATCCTGTCTTTGAGCACCGCTATTCCAAAGGGCACTAGCTCAGATATGGAATCACTCCAGCCATAGCTGATGAACGAGCCTCCGATTTTAAAATCAACAAACGCCTGACTCTATTATGGGACTGTTTAATTTTCACATAAGCCCCGCACGTGGGACAACCGTTTGCGTTTCGTAGTACCCAGGCACGGCATTCGGCCGCCCGCTGGCCTGTGATATTTATAAGTTGAAAGAGAAACAGAGCTGAGCAGATTATGGAGCATACTTCACGTGTCATCATATAATTAGCCATAACGCGGACACATTGTTCAATTACACCGCAATGCGCCTGCCTCGGCCTCTCCTCCCATACCATCAAGGACATCGCTCACTCACTGAGCTGAACGGTGAGCAGGGATATAAGCCGCACAGCTGACTTAACAAAGCTTTGCCCTACAAAGGTTCCAAACACGGAAACCCTTCCAAAAATTTTCCATCGATATTTATTGCCATAACAATGCAGTTGATTTTCCTCAGCGTCTCTATAACGGAGGACACTGAACATCTGAAGGGATCCCACTAATCTAATAAAGCACATAGAGATTTACAGACATTAGGAAACAGAATCATAACATTACAAAAGCCTTAAAGATGAAAATATAAACCGTCAGACCATATGTTTTAGCCTCCTTCCTCACATACTGATGAATGGACATGGAGCTGTTCGGCAGCTGAACGGTCTTAGATAGCATTCATAGATTTGCCCTTGATGTGCTCTATCGCTGTGTAGCTGAGCAACTGCAGAGAACTGCATCTTCAGCCTTAGCTGACCAACATCTCCCACATCCATGAGTCTAGCTCACACTACAAAGGTGTCAAAAGGACTTATATATCCTGCCTGTTTCTTAATAGAACTTGGTGTAAGGCCTTACAGGACATGTCACTGTCTGTCAAAGTACACCGTAATAAGCCATACAGACT
>JAMWET010005256.1:265000-372500 GCA_024036415.1 Prochilodus magdalenae | reverse complement strand
CCAGTATTGGAAGACCATGATCTTTGCCCCCTCTGCACTGCTAAAAAGCAGACTTGATTCTGTGATGGCCTCAGGAACACTTCCCAAAAACTTCATTTGGGAACACAGTTTGTTACTGCATCCATAAACACGAGTTAAACCTGGAAGACGTGTCTGAAAACTGAAACAAGTTAAAGTGGAAAAGTGTCCTGTGGTCTAATGAATCAACATTAGGGCTAAAGAGAGGAGCAACCATTCGACTTGTTATAAGCTCACAGCTGCCAGCATCTGTAATACTATGGGGAGAGCATTAGTGCACATGGCATGGGTGAACTGCACAGCTGCGAAGTTTCCATTAATGCTGAACAATCTATACAGGATTTGGAGCAACATATGCTGTCATCCAGACAAACGCCTTACTCAGGAAGGATCCAGCCCATTTCAGCAAGGCAATGAACCACATGCTGGTATGCTAGTCAGCAACACTGGAAGCGGTTATGCTTATCACCACCAAAACTAGCTAAACTAGTGTTGAGTTTTGGGTAGTGGTTAGCTGGCTTTCCAGTATTTGCTGGGTGACCAGCAAGCCCAACACCTGACCAGCAACATGCCTGCATAAGCCAGCAGGGAGTACATCATTTCTGCTGTTATTTACACTGGTTTCTGTGCTAGCATGGCGTTTTGTTATGCTAGCACACAGCTCCTGCTGTCAGTTACGCCGGTTTATGTACTGGCGTAACGTTTACTTCGTCTAGCCCGTGGTTCCTGCTGTGTGGCCATATGGAAAATGCTGCACTAGTGAGCTTGGATAGCACGCAAGGTCAGGTATGATCTGCTCCATTGCTCAGGTTTCAAAAACCGACAGTCCATATGCTCCCTTTACTATTAATAAACTTAAACTTAATAGTCACATACCTCGGAAATTATGTACAGCTTTTAATGATTCCTTAGTGTCTTTCCATTTACCAGATGTGCCCCTCCCTATTTCCCTTCCATTAAAGTCCATTATTACATCCTAATGACATCTGAGTGATGTAAATGTGCTGACAAATGGCCCCGATGATATCCACAAGGAAAAGAACATCTCTACAAAAGGTTCAGCCGTGTGAGCGTCTCGCAATTAGGCTCCCAATCACCAGGTAATTGCTGTCTAATTGGAAAATGCAGGAGGAAAATGAGGATGTTCATTTTTCTGAAGTGGGTGATTTCATCCTGCCATTTTATGCATCCCGCTGTCTTTTCTTTGACTTCTCTTTCATTTTGGAGACATTTGCAACTACTCAAGTGTGTCAAATGTCAGGAATTTTGGCAGGAAGTAATGTAAAGTTAGACCGATACAGAATGTATAGGCCAGACACACATTGAGACGCTGCATTAAGATCTCCTGTTGCACCTCTGATTTTTGTTTTGCTCTGTGTCAGTGAACTTTGAGGTCTTTGACACTTTGAGAGCATTTAGAGGTTTCAGACATTAAAGACTGCCCTGTCTCCCCCCTCAAGATAAAGTTTGGTCTGGCTAGCTTCGTTTTATGGAGGGTCAAACCAATCCCAGCCCAGTCTGATAGAATTTCTCGAGCAGCACAGGAAGTGATTCGAAATGTATCAGCCATATGGTCATCTCAGTCATGTGACCCCATTGCGGTTTCTGCGGTAGAATGCAGCTGCGCCATCCGTCTATTTAAATCGGTGTCACCTCTCAGATATAGCAGGCATGCCATTCTGCAGAATGCATTCCGTGCATAGCCCATCTCTAAAGATGGCGCCATTCTCTCTGAACTGGGCCACGCCAAAGCCACACATGCACTCCTGCCAGGGGGATTTGCTTTCACTGCTGTGTAAATTAGACTCTGGGCATCGTGTAGAGGGGCTGGCCCAGAAAATGGACTGTGTCTGTGCCTTCCAGTTTAGAAGTGTAAGCGATACATTGTTAGGGACTGTCGTCTCCTTTTTATTTAGCTCTTAATAACAATAATAATAATAATAATAACAATAATAATAAGTCATTTTTTCATGTATGGTGGTAGTATAAGGGGGATTGTGTGAGGGGGTGTACTTTGAGAACCCTTAAGCCTGAATGCAGGCCACCCCCTAGGGCGGATAGAAATGAGTAACAGGGAGGATTGTGAAAACTTCTATTACGCAGACGGAAGGTAGAGATGAAAATGTATAGGGTGTTAAATTGGAAGGCCCTCCCCCCAATTTGAGCTGTTTCATAACTCCATGTGTCTTATGTGCAGCTCTCTTTTACAATTGAGACTTGGAGGAGCCGAGGTAAAAGTGTTGAAAGAATAGGTGAGTTTTATTAAGAAGTCTAAAGAAGAGAGAGGAAAATACACTTAGAGTCAGGGGCCCAGGCACTGAAAGATCTGCCCTGTTACTGTTAATCTGATATTAGGAGCCACCTGTAGATCTTAACTGGTGAGCCCAAGAATGGTCAAGGGGGCCAAGCACTGAAAAATATGTCCCCCATAAATGTTATAGTCTAGGTTTCTATTAGACTAGAAGTTCCAAATTTGCATCTATATAGAGGTAAAAATCTCGTTAGCGCAGTGAAAGCGTGAGCCATGCTTCCAGCATCTTCCTAAAGAAAGAAAGTTTGACAGTCCATGGAGGTTTCCTGTTGAGCTGATGTTTAGTGACCTGCTCAAATATCTGGTACAATAAACCAAGTGGCTCAACTGGCTAAGCGTTCGCCTCCGTAGCTGGGTATAAAAAAGTAGAATTTTCTCTTTCTCTCGTTGGGTGGGTGGGATAGCCCTCCCTCTCTCTCAATCACTCAGCACAATGTTAGTCAACACGCTCTTAAATACAGAATTAGCACTTAGCGTTCTCCTAGAAGCATTGAGGCCGACGAGGTGTTAGTGGTAGTTCAGACAGATGGTGATGGATGGCTTTAGGTGCATTAGTGGAAGCACATGCTCGTCTTCACCTCCCCAGCTCAATACCATTGTGTGACGGATGGAGACCTTACTAGCAGGTGGAACTGACCATGACAGAAACCAGGGAAGAACAATAGAATGCAGCTGAAGGATGGACAAGAACTGGTTGAAATCAAACCAACTGAAGTTTGGAACATCACCTCCCCTTCACCCCCAGGGTGGAGAACAATCTTTGCCTTGATGCATGTGAGCTGGAATTCTTGGGATTCTCGTCCTGCACGCCAGCCTGGCATCCTGAGATTCATTTCCGGGGGCTGTTGACTTTTCCATGTGCTTATTCAGCTTTTGGCCGGTGCTAAACCTCGATCTGACCGTTCTTCATCTCAGCTCGGCGTATCACTGTGTCTAATGCTTTAAAAGGTTAGGTGAACTGTTGACCTTTACCATCATTGAGGCTTCAGGGTGTAGGTTGGTGTGGTTAAATCTGCCAGCGCATCACCTTGAAGTCTGCGGTTAAGAGCGTTGAGGAAAAAGAGCTTTCCTCTATTGGAAGGTAATAAGCAGGTTTGGTGTGATGGCATCCTCTCTGTGGATTCTCTGGGGTGGGCCTGTCGAGACACAGCTCTGCAGCCACACAGCTTTAAGGGGATTGACCCTTAAACTCTGACCTCTAGCTAATCCCCCCTCATACCCCCCAGGTCTTCTGTCTGGATGCTCTAACCTTTTTCCTCTCCCCTTTTTGCAGATCTGAACGAGTGTGGCCTGAAGCCTCGGCCGTGCAAACACAGGTGCATGAACACGTTCGGCAGCTACAAGTGCTACTGCCTCAATGGATACATGCTCCTGCCTGATGGAACCTGTGGAAGTGAGTCATTTCTCACATGCTCTCTCATTTAGCCGTCTGCCACCCGACCACTCTCACACTAACACTGCTGTTCTCTAAGCTCCCCAACCCATTTGTGCAGAGATAAAAATGGCCTAGCGTTCAGGCTGAACCCTAATGAGCACATGCTGCTCCAGTATTGCGCATACATCACTCCCTCTTCCTTTTTTAGGATGTTTACATTTTCACAGTTCAGCTGTATGTTCGTTTGTTCACTGTAAATAATTATGGATGAAAATGAGCTCTGTGCTAGCAACAAGAGGCCAAAGTAATAACTGTCACTCGCTGTAATCTCAAAGAACAAAGCAGGAGCTCTAATGAGCGCATGATGCTCACAGATTTCACTCTCTCTGTGTGCTGTTGGGGCGTCACCACGGTGCAGATGTGAAGTACATTAGCTCGTAAATGAATCTGTTCTGCTAGAATAACAAGAAATTCAAACTTTTGTGCAGCAGCAAATAACGGTACATTTGTGGAACCATAATAATATTAGAGGTCCAGCTGTTCAGAAATGATCAAATATGAAGAATATGAATAAGTTTAATGGCCAAGAAATGATTTGTTTTTCTAATATCTCATATGTGGTGTACAAATGGAGTACATATGTTCATTTGACCAATATTTTGAATGCTAGAATTTCTTTTTTTAGAATTTTTCTCTTTTTTTTTTGGGTGGGGGCCCCCTGTTCAGGCAGTGTCTGAGCTCGTGGTGGGTTCTAGGCTCTAAACTTCCTGTACTAGCTGGAATATTATCCAACAGAATGTAAATGTAATGTAAATGGGTCAAGAGGCAGTTAGAAACTTGGGGTTCAATGTAGAATGTAGAAAATTCTAATATAAGATTCTAATTATAAGTAGTTATAAGTAGTTAGTTTAGCATAAGTAAGAAATTAAGTGTGCATCAAGAGCATGCAATGTTTTTAGACTCTGTGTCTAAACATATAATAGTTTTAAAGTCTCACAGAGAGTATTTTGAAATTCTGTACGTCAAAATTATTTGGCTACAGCATTGGTTAAATTGAGTATAATAACAAAGTACTGATGGATCCGCCACATGTATACTCTGCCTACTAAGCATGTTCTCCAAATACAGGATATGTATAGAAATGAAGTACTTATAGAATCAAGTAGTGCCATTACACTGAACTAATGTGAACCCAGCGACTCTAGTGTTTTGCATTAGTCAAACAGTGCAGTGATGTCTATTATCTAATGTATATAGCTATAAATGACTCCATTACAGCTTGCAAAAGACACAGAAGAGCATGTACACAGACAGGTAATCAAGGTGGATTTGAAAAAATCAGAGCGGTTATCGCACGGTTACCTTAGATATCAGGCGCGTCATCTATGTGTGAAGATACTTCCCGAGTTTACATCTTAAGTGTACAACAATGCTGTGATTGGACAAAATTGCCAAATCTGGCCATAAAGGGGTCGTGGTTCCCCCACAGGGGGCAAATAAATGCATACATATATATCACAAGGCTAATAACACTGCAACGACCATACGTGTACCATATACGCAAGCGGTAAAGAATGGGACAAGTTCGGGATACAGATAGGTTTCCACTGTACAAGATCAATAGCGTTAAAATAACGTATTTTTACCACCCCAAAGACTAGTGGTCTGTACAACATTTGTCATACACCTCCTTTTGCGATCCTTTCTCAGTTGTTATGAATAAGATGCCATTCTTAAGGTTCTGCCTGTCATTTGTGCTGCACTAGCTTCATAAAAATTGAGGTGCTTGGACCCCAATGATTGCCACTTGCTGTGCAATTTGCAGATGATGGGTTTAGCTGTCATAGCATAAATCAGTGTACTTTACACCAATTTCAGTGTCAGGTAATTGCGCCGGTAGCGTAGCATGATAATTTGCATGTAGTAGCCGTTTTTACGCCCACATTCCTAAGGATATTGAAGAAATATATCACGTGTGAAAATCAATATCCACTGCTCAAAGCCCTTCTGTTCCAGTGAGGTTGTATTTATTAGAGCCGTTAGGACACAGACTTGTAACTTTTTGCCGGCATGTTTCCAGTAGCACTCCTAACACAGTGCGCACAGTTTAATTCAGTTCCAGGTTTAAGGTTCATGGTTGGTTTGTGCTTCTAAGACATGAGCCATACATTGTACACAATTCTACAGCAGCAAACAACTCGGAATCTCTGTTGTCCATGTTTTCCCACAGTATTCCTCACCTGTCTGTCACGTGCTTCTTAGATTATATTTTCTCCCTCCAGAATTTTTTTTCCAGCAGTCACCCTATCAACTCGGAGCACCCAGCGCCCCTGTGGAGGGTTTTAAAATGACTCTAAAGAAAAATGAGAAAGAGAGAGAGAGAGAGAGAGAGAGAGAGAGAGAGAGAGAGAGAGAGAGAGAGAGAGAGAGAGAGAGAGAGAGAGAGAGAGAGAGAGAGAGAGAGAGAGAGAGAGAGCAAAGTGAACTTCAACCCTGCCAGTAAAGCCTGATTCTTATTGCTGGCCCTGAGCTATTCTGCCTGCACAGAGGAGGCCATGCCTGTGCTTGCCTCACGCTAACTGCTGGTTGCAAAGGTTCAAGATTTCTCCTTTTTCCTAAAAGCTCCGCACCTCTGCAAAGCGAGCTA
This sequence comes from Prochilodus magdalenae, assembly GCA_024036415.1. Lineage (NCBI taxonomy): Eukaryota > Metazoa > Chordata > Actinopteri > Characiformes > Prochilodontidae > Prochilodus > Prochilodus magdalenae. The sequence goes on along the minus strand of JAMWET010005256.1, from coordinate 366,149 downwards.
CCGTGGAGTTTAAGTGTGCAGTGGGATCTCTGAAGTGCGGGTTAAAGAAGCGGTTCTTTCAGGGAGTATTTTGTGGGTATTGTGATCTGATTTGACCATGCATGAGCCCACAGGTCTGGATTAAATTATTCGCAACCCATTCCGTCAGTCAAGAACGTTCTGTCTGTGAATAGGAGATGCTGTATGAAGGCCTCTAACCCAGTCTGGCCTGCAGGATGATTTAAAGCTACAATTAGCTTGTTTGTCGTTTCATTTATTCTGACATTTATCTGTGACCACTTGACTTATTGTCATATTAGGCTTGTACATGTTGCGAGACTGTGTTCACCAATCACTGCCTCACTGTTTACGGTGCATGCATCGGCGCAGGACAATGAGATGTGCAATTATAATCTTACAGGAGCGAAGTGGGCACAGTTGGCCACCCCTTCTAGCTAGGAGAACAGTCGACAACTATGTGGACACAAACTGTGTTGAACACAGCATTAGAATATAGTAGAATATGCAGTTTGTGTGGTTGTTATGTTTTTATATGTGATATGGAAATTCATCTTTTAAAAAAAATCTTACATTTAATATGTGAAGGCTACGAGCACTGCTGGCTCAGGTGTGGTGGTCTTTATTGGCAGCTCACTCTTCAACTCCAATAAATCGGGGGAGTATACTGTTTACATGGCCCCTTGAATAATTGGATAACACCAGAAATCTGATTATGACTGAATTAGTAAGTGCATGTAGGCGCACTCAATGTTTCAGGCATCAGACAACATATTTATAACTACTGTACTTTATAGAACTTCAAGTTTCTCTAGAACAGATCATTTCACAGTCCGTTCCGAACCTATCCGATTAACTTTGTTTACAGCTGAAACACTCAATGGAACAGAAATTCTGGAAAGCAGTGGTGAAATTCCAATGAACATAAAGGATCAAAATGTATAACCAACATATTATTGCTATTAAGAATTCCCATTCAGAACACACTGCACTGCATGTATTTCCATATACATAAGCTGTTAAAAACACTAACTACAAACGTTAATTGAATTCTGTTTCATTTAATGAGACAGTTTATTAAAAAATGATGTGTGGTTGCATGACTGTGTGGTTGCTTGGCTACTGTAGCCTATTATTAAGAAACTACATTCCTTGGCAGTAGAATTTTTTGTTTATGTGTGCTAGTTTATTGAAAGTTTTTGTTTGGTATCATATTGTACTTTGTCACAATATTAAAGTATATAAACTAATATTAAGGTATATAAAATATATAAATATATAAATTAGTCAATTGAATTAGGTGACAGAGTTTCACATTACGTTACGGCCTTTGCTGCCTCATTTCCAAGCCTAGAGATGCCATATATTATTATTTACTAAACTGTATGCTTAGCTTCCTGTATGAGTCAAGCCTATAGGCAGACAGCCCAACAGGACCGCTGGCTTACAATAAAACATAACTATCATAATGAAGAAAGCAGATCCACATGGGTCACTGACAGATTATGAAGAGGGACATACATTTCATAATCTCTATTATAACTTATTGAAAGTTTCCTATTCTCTGCATAAGACATTCAGTTTATTCAGAGAGAACAGTCACTGTATCAGTAATACTCAGCATTTCCCCCATAAACACTGTAGAATCATACTAATAGCTCTATTAAGCCTTTGTCTCGCTTTGCATTGTTCTTGTTCCCAGCCTGACAGAGAGTAACTGAGTTTTACACCTCTATTTCTGACGCTCGGAATGAGCACATTTTTATCTCCTCATCTCCACATGTTTTTCTCTTCTCTCCTTCTTTGGCTTGTAGGCATAATAAGTGATTTCATCTTCTTGCTATTTTGAGGAAAAGTAGGTTGAACTCCAGAATGACCTGTTATTGTTGGAGAGCGGAGGACAGAGTGTTTTTCTCAGTGCATTGTGGGAGATGGAGAGGTAATAATGGAGGTTATCTGCTCTTGTAGTCATTTGCCTCCCGGTCGTACAGACCCGTGTGAAGAGTTCAGTCGTTCTCTCCTTCGGACAATGTTTTGCATGTTTCAAAAATATCTGAAAAATAAGGGAGTCAAGTATTTACCCATGTCATGTCTTCCCTAATGGAGCTGATTATCTCTCTAGCAGTGGAAAAGGTGTGTTTGGAGAGGGAATGAAGTCACATTAAAATATCATTATGTAATTATTGTAATTGAATCTCCAAAATACAGCATTAAAAGACATCAGTGAGATCTGGATATGATCTTGTTCAAGACTGGCCTCTAGTATATACACCGAATTGGCGAAGCTTGTGAATGGCCTGGTTCGTTCAGACACACAGTAAAGATATACTATCCATTAGGGGGAAAATAGGGCCTCAGATATAAAGTCAGGGGATGGTTTTGGTTTATGTGCTTCACCCACGATTTCGAGGCCTGCCTGCATATGGCACACCTGTGCAATAATCTGCACAGCAAAAGCCGATATTGATTAAGGAAGGAACTATTGCGCAGCCTTCCTAAGTAGGCCTGAGTCCCAGATGATGAGGGTGATTCTGTTCACCTGACTATTAGGGGTGCAGTGATTTCAGTGCAGTATGTTGATATATACAGCATTTCAAAGTGTATTGAGACTATGAAAACAGCCGTCAGTGATCTTGTTGCATTCTGCTGAAGTATGGCAGTCGGAGGGCCTTATTTTTTGGACATACCCACACTAAAATGACTGGGCTTCTTGATTCATTCAAGGATTCAAGGATTCAAGGAGACTTTATTGTCATTCGCATCACATGTGGTACATGGGGTGGAACGAAATTGTGGTACCCAAGGACCCAGTTTTACCCAGACAGCAGTACTTAAATAAATAAAATATACATAAAAATCTAAAAATATATGTAAAAATGAAAATAAAATACAGAGAGAAGAGCAGCAGGAAATGTAGAAGGTAGCAGCAGAGTGTATTTAAAGTGACTGGTGTCGTCAAAGTGTCGGTGCAATGGTTCCACTAAGTGGCGATGAAGTCGGTCTTTAAATATGGGGCCTGTGATGTGGCAGGGTTGCTTTATTATAATGTTAGTGTTGGTAGGTATTGATAGGACAAGGGTCCTGTTTGCAAACGTATATGAACTACAGGGTGCAAAATACAGAAAGTCCATGGGCATCCAGGACCTCGTTATTTATTACCTTCTTGGCCCCCTTGAATGTCTCAGAATCTAAATCTGGGGGTCCCTGAAAATAAACCTACTATTACGATATGCTGTCCATTAGCGGGGACATAGGGCCTCAGATATGAAGTCAGGGGATAGTTATTGTTTATCTGCTTCACCCACAACTAGCAAGCTAACACCATTGGTATTCTGAACTACATAAACCATCCTGTATGTAGCCCTGTTATTGGTAATATTCTCGTGTCTACATTTCAGTAAAAGTTTCTATTGGGTTATATTTTCTATAGTCTATCATGCTGCATTAGTAATATGGAATGGTCAAAGAAGAGATGCTGGCTCTCATTTCATTTCTCATTAATTAATCACAGAGTAAGGGAGTTGGCCAGTGTGAACATACTATAATAGGGATAATAAGGAGTCTTACAACTAAAGTGTCTAAAGCTAAGTTGAAACTCCAGCACAAACTTGCCAACTTGTTTACTTGCCAACTTAATCTTTCAGAGTGGTTTGGTGGAATAGTTCTTTGAGAGAAACTTACCACATTGTTCACAGTGGTGGTGATAGAACCAGACATTGTAGGAGTTTGCCTACTCTAAAAGCTCCAGCTCCAAAAAAGTTAATTTTAACGCTATTTTAATACTGAGCTTAAACAGAATCACTTTCCCAGAAAAAACGAAAAATGTTTAAATACAGTTGAAATCTGAAAAACTTAGAATCATCTGAATATTTGGGGGCAACAGTTGGGGGCAGGTCTGAATCCCTGAACTGACAGTAACAGCTGAGGTGCCCTTGAGCAAGGCACCTAACTGCTCCCCGGGAGTGTGTGTGTGTGTGTTGTGTGTTGTGTGTGCGTGTGTGTGTTGTGTGTTGTGTGTGTGTGTGTCTGTGTGTGTGTGTGTGTGTGTTGTGTGTGTGTGTGTCTGTGTGTGTCTGTGTGTGCGTGTGTGTGTTGTGTGTGTCTGTGTGTGTGTTGTGTGTGTGTGTGTGTGTGTGTGTGTGTCTGTGTGTGTGTGTTTGCGCATGCGGGTGTGTGCGTGTGTGTGTCTGTGTGCGTGCGTGTGTGTGTGTGTGCATGTGGGTGTGTATGTGTTGTGTTGTGTGTGTGTGTGTGTGTGTGTTGTTTGTTGTGTGTGTGTGTGTGTGTGTGCATGTGGGTGTGTGTGTGCGTGTGGGTGTGTGTGTGTTGTGTGTGTGTTGTGTTGTTTGTTGTGTGTGTGTGTGTGTGTGCATGTGGGTGTGTTGTGTGGGTGTGTGTGTGTTGTGTGTGTGTGTGTGTGTGTGTGTGTGTGTTGTGTTGTGTGTGTTGTGTTGTGTGTGTGTGTGCATGTGTGTGTGTGTGTTGTGTTGTGTGTGTGTGTGTGCGTGTGTGTGTGAGTGTTTGTGTGTGCATGTGTGTGTGTGTTGTGTGTGTGTGTGTGTGTGTTGTGTTGTTTGTTGTGTGTGTGTGTGTGTGTGCATGTGGGTGTGTTGTATGTGTGTGTGTGCGTGTGGGTGTGTGTGTGTTGTGTGTGCATGTGGGTGTGTTGTGTGTGTGTGTGTGCGTGTGGGTGTGTGTGTGTGTGTGCGTGTGGGTGTGTGTGTGTTGTGTGTGTTGTGTTGTTTGTTGTGTGTGTGTGTGTGTGTGTGTGTGTGTGTGCATGTGGGTGTGTTGTGTGTGTGTGCGTGTGGGTGTGTGTGTGTTGTGTGTGTGTGTTGTGTTGTGTGTGTTGTGTTGTGTGTGTGTGTGCATGTGTGTGTGTGTGTTGTGTTGTGTGTGTGTGTGTGCGTGTGTGTGTGAGTGTGTGTGTGTGCATGTGTGTGTGTGTTGTGTGTGTGTGTTGTGTTGTGTTGTGTTGTGTGTGTGTGTGTGTGTGTGTGCATGTGTGTGTGTATGTGTGTGTATGTGTGTGTGTTGTGTGTGTGTGTGTTGTGTGTGTGTGTGTGTGTGTGTGTTAAATACATATTCCTCTGTCTGCAGCACAAATGGCACAAAATGGCCCTAAACTCTCTACTCAGAGAATGATTGGCCTCACCTATATAACATATGGGAACTGTTACACCTCTATTGACCATTCATCAGTCCATCAGCATTCTCATTCATGTGTCTTACTTTTTTTTCTGTGCAGGAAGAGTTATAAATGTGTAAATATAAATGTAAGGACTCGTACATCATACAGAGCACATCCCACTGTTCAGGAACATGGCAGCAAAACAGCACTTTCTTCTGCATCATGTGAAAAAACTGTGGAGCCAAAAGAAATAGCAGCTTCACAGAAAAATGTTTTGACTCTGTAGTTACTCTGTTGACTTTGTCACTAACTGTGGAGTTAAGAAAGTCTTTAAAACCAGCAGTCGATATAATTATACAAGTGAATAAAACAAAACTGCTGCAGAAAGCACACTGTGGTTTTCAGCCCTTGTTTTCCTTTTTCATCTTCCACCCTTTTCATGTCTAAGGTGCATTTCAAGGCTAATGAGTGAATTATAGCCAGATTACAATCTGCGCTTGGAAAAACACAGTGATTTTAGGAGGATTGCATTTAAACATGTTCAGGGGGCAAAACCTTTAATACTGGTTTTAACCATAATTATAACCATAACCTTAAAATGCATTTCTAATTATATTTAATTGTTTTTTTTTTCTTTTCTTTTTTGCTCAATTGTGAGGATTTTGTGATCAAAGCTTCTCATTATTCCTGATTACAGTTTTCATCCGGATAATCATTATTATTCCGTAATGCATTCCACTCCAGAAAGATTTCTGTCTTAATCCTGGCTGTTCAGTTGGACCTCTGGTGCTTGTGCTCGTGCCGCTCCTCCTCACTGTGTGTATGTGTGTTGCAGATGCACGGACGTGCGGCATGGCCAACTGCCAGTACGGCTGTGAGGTGATGAAAGGAGAAGTCCGCTGCCAGTGTCCATCGCCTGGTCTGCAGCTGGCCCCAGATGGCAGGACTTGCGTGGGTACGGCTGCTCTCACCATTGCTCATCATGAGCCATACAAGCACCACTGCTTCACTTTAAATGGAATAGCCTAGTGATATAGAAGCTAAGGCAGGCTTGGTGGCTGAAGGTCCTTTTTTAGTTTCACTGAAGCTACAAGACTAATGTAGCCCTAATGTAGCCCTAATGTAGCCGGCAAGTAATAGAAGCTAAAACCTCACTAGCTTTCTGCAAACTGTCATGTCTGGACAAAAGTGTACTCCATAGCTGACTGGACAAAAAAGGAGTCACCTGTTACTGAAGCACAACGAAGAGTGTGCAGTACCTCCACCAACACGAATAACAGGTTCAATTTGACTTTCCATTTACTTCTGAATGTGGCCACATCAATGTTCAGACACTCTGGCATCAGAGAATTGCACAGTGTGGCCAGATTTGATGGATGCCTTCTCTGGCACAATTCTAAGGAGAATGTCCTGTGGACTGGGATTTTAGCCACTGCTGGTAGACCATATGACCATACGCTTCCATACACCTGTGGATTCAGCTGCTTCCTTCACACTATGGTCTTTGGCTCGCCCAAATGCAGTCACTCTCTTTAGCCAATCACTAACATCTGCTTTGTGACCATTCACAAGACATTCACTACACTGTACCACCTCTTCTCAATCTATCAGTCCCGTCACACGCCCCACAGTTAATTGTAGCCCAATCATCCTTGTTCATCTATCTCCAGGAGCCTGAAGTTACTACCACCTTAAACTTGCAGCTTCACAATATGATGTATATCATGAATAATATTATATGGTAAAATAGTACAGGGCACCAAATATACAACATATATTTTTAGTCCACGCTAAGCGTATTTTAAAACTACAGTAATAATGAATATTAATACATAAGGGTAGGGAAAAGCATACAGAATTTTTGGTATTTTGTGAAACCTTGGCATCAACTATGTGGTTATAGTCTAAATTTACATTTGTGATTAAAGTTGAATCGATGCTGACTAATCCCTGATGATGTTATAAAAATGAAAGTAGAGGGGAAAGCTTTGCAACAAGGGACGACCTTGTGATCTGAATTAGGTGCACCTAGCTGGCCATGCTGAGACCCTTGCCCATGGCAGAGGTCTACAGAGCCGGAGAAAACAAGAGTAACTGATTCATAGGCCTTTATGCCCGTTCTCCAACAACACATGTCTTCTGGAAACTGAAGACAATGTTCAACATTAAATCTTTGATTGACAGAGAAGAAAAATTGAACTCAAGCTCAAACAGGTCAGAGGAGCAGAGTGGAGGCTTCTGAAACTGGCTTTATATTGTAAAACTTGTATGCAACTTTAGTTGCTTGAAACCTACATGAAACTTGAAGATGTATGATGTAAACTGTCACAATGGTAATAACGCATCACATGATCATGTCAAACAGCATTATTGATTTTAACGGATCAGTGAGCAAGAAGATAAAACAGGTAATGCTTTATTCAGAGGTTAAAGAGTAGATTCTCCCGGCTGACTTTATGCGAGGCTGATTTTTTTCAGTTACTTGAAACTGGGAAAGCTTTAGTTTCTCAGATCTAATGTTTCTGTGACCAGCTGGCTAGCTCAGTCAGTTAATGGTCACAGCTGTTTGGTCTTTGTTGGTCTACTGTTATCATGACCTATGTAGCTTGCATGCAGCTTCGTTTTGTAGTGCTTCATGTAACTGCATAAATGCAACTCACAACATGCCACAAACCTGCAAGAGAGGTTCACAAAGCCAGTCTCAAAGCTGTATCATCAGCCTGGTTTAATCTGAGGTGGTGGGTAGAAAGGCACTGGCATAGCTGATCACCAACAAAACCAGCATATCATGGCTGTCCAGCGTATAACACCTGGCTCCATTTTTATTGATTTCTACTTTTATGCATTGTTTGAACACAGCAGCCGCTGTGTACACTGTGTGACTGAACCAGCAGAAATGGCTCAGAATTGCTTGGAACAAGTCTGGTTCCATTGACGCACATGAAGGTTCAATTAGGTTTTGCCCTTTTCTGTAAAGTTGCCATTTTGGAGATTCTTGCTTTTCTTTGGACAGCAACAATAAGTCATGCCTTGGCTGCCTGGATGCTGGTCAACCAGCCTGACCTTGCCAGGTAACCAGCTGCATCAGCATCAGGCCAGCATAAACCAGCTTTTGCCAGCGTGGGATTCATATTGGTCTTGGAAGCAGAATTTGACATGTAAGAAGAAGGAAACCACAGGTGTGTGTTCCGACGAACCAGTCCTTTGAATTTAAAGGTGCCTTTCTGCTAACGAAAGCAAAGTGCAGCTCTTGTCATCTTCTGAATGTGATTTGTTGCATGCTGATCAAATGTGGGATGCTGTTTTGTTGTCATTTCATGGGAAGAGATGACAAACTCTCAACAGCGGCAGCGTGATTTTGTTTTGAATTTCAAACAGCAGCGAAGTACAAAGAGAACACGATGAATCGCGGCGATTCTCTCGTTCCTCTCCGTTTCTCTGGTATTCCAACAGCCCTTGACAACCAGACGACAAGGTTCTTTTCTTTGATACTCTAATTACAGCGTAAGTGCATGGAGATTGCATGGTGGCATTCGTTAACGAGCGTATTAATGCCGTTCCACAGGTGCAGAGACGTTACAGCAGCGCCCGTCCTTTTCTCCCCGCCACCGTGCAAGTCGCTGTTAATTAGCGGCCACTAAATCACAGTTGGAATGGGAACAAATTGGCGCAGTTAACCCATGTCACGTTTGAAATACATTCTTCTTTCGACTGGGGATGAACTGAATCCTCCCGACACACCCACCCACCCCCACTCCTTTCTCATTTTCCTTCTTTCAGCCCCCTTTCACCCCGAGGGGGCAGCTGAGGGAGGGATGGACCGGCAGTAGCCCTCAAACAAATGCCCATCAATCTCAAGAGTGGCCATCAACAGTGTTTTGCAAGGCACAGGTGTTCCGTTCTTGGAATATTTCAGGAGAGCCCCTTTTACGAGCCCACAGGGGAGGAGGAAGGCTACAGTAATGCAGGAACCCAAGTGTGCAAGGGGACTTTAATGTAAGCTGATTAGTTATTGTACAAAAAGGCCAATCGTCATTTGTCACATCTAGAAAGATAAACCATTAGATTGTATTCAGCTGGACTGAATGAAAGGTATTTTGCACAAGTCGTCAGTAGAAGTGGTTTCATCCTGTATGGAGTACTTTGCTGACAAACATCTCTCGTCTTTGAGATGAACTGAATGTGTATGGCACTCTTGAGTTAAAAAAGCCTGTATTGTGGCATGACTATCAACACAAAATCCCTCAAAGCTTTTCAGCATCAGCCTTTATCAAGGCTGGAGATTTTGTGTCCTCAGTCATCCTACAAATAAAGCTTTCATATCTCAACAAAGGTGGTTTATTACAAGTGAGGTACCGGAATAGTGAAGGAAGGTGCTCAGCTTGCCCTCCCCACCCACCCCTTACATTCAAATCGCAGGTTAACAGTCAGTAGGAGTTAAAATGCAGGGTTACCTGGTTACCAGACACTTTCTTGGACTTATTTACCCGTCTGTTTTGGCTGCAGAGTGTGCTGTTTTGAATCACTGTGTAAAAGATGCATGTTTCTTACTTTATTACTTTATTAGGAACACCTACGTGTTTTAGGAACACCTACCTGCACCACCTACTTATTCACTGAATGATCTAATCTGTCAATCATGTGGCAGCACAGCAGAGTATAAATTATTAGACAGATACAGGCAGCAACTTCAGGTAATATTCCCATGATACTATTAGAATAGGGAAAACATGCAATCCCAGTGATTTTGGCCATGGCTTAATTGCTGGTGCCAGACAGACTGGTTTGGATATCCCTATAACTGCTGACCTACCAGGATTTTCACACATAACAGTCTCTAGAGTTACTTGGAACCACGCAGAATACAGAAAATTCCTCAAGTCAGCTGCACTTTGGAGGATGGAAATACCTTAATGTTGAGAGAGGTTAGCAGAGAATGGCCAGACTGGTCCAAGCTGCCAGAACGGCTGTGGTAACTCAGCTATCCATATTGTACAGCAGACAAGCTTCTTAAAATCCTTCTTAAAATTCTTACATGTCCAATCTTGCTCTAGATAGGAGAACCACACCACCTTCCACTTCAATCAGCCAAGAATTGACAGCTGAGGCTGCTTTGCTTTACAGGCTCACCAAAACTAGACAGACTGGACTAGAAAAACGTGGCCTGGTCTGATGAATCCCCATTTCTGTGGAGGCACACAGATGGTAGTGGCAGAATTTGGTTCCAACAGCATGAATCCATGGACCCAAGCTGCCTTGCGTCAGCAGTCCAGGCTGGTGGAGTTGGTGTAACGGTCAGGGGAATATTTTCTGGGCACACTTTAGGCTCTTCAGTCATCGCTTGAATGACACAGCCTATTGGAGTATCGTTTGTAACCATGTGCATCCCTTCATGTCCAAAGACGAGGTTTTATAAACATGACAATGAGCTTAAGGTTCTTTAGGTTCTCTCAGTCACCAGATCTGAATCCAATAGAACATCTTTGGGGTGTGGTAGACTCACAGTAGGAAAGTGCTTCTAAAGAAATCTGCAGGAACTGCCAGATGGAAACAACACGGACCAGAATCTCAGTGGAATGCTTCCAATGTCTTTGCCACCAAGAACTGATCATAGGTGTCACATTTACTAAGCAGTAGATCACATACTAGTAGAATTTCATCATAAGGTTACTGGAGAAAAACGAGTTACCTTGCAGGTTTAAGGTGGTAGTAACTTCAGGCTCCTGCAGGTGGCACTGCACGAGGATGATGGGGCAACAAATACCTGCAGGGTGTGAGTGACGGGTCTCATAGACTGAGAACAGGTGGCACAGTGCAGTGAATGTCTCGTTCCATGTGGAATATGGATCCAAGGCAGATGTTAATTATTGGCTAATAGGAGTGACTGTATTTGGGCGTACCAAAGACCATAGTGCCAAAGTCCATAGTGAATCTGCAGGTGTATGGAAGCGTACGGGTCTAACAGCAGTGGCTAAATCCCAGTCTACAGGGAATTCACCTCAGATTTGTTGCAGGGAAGGCATCCACCAAATCTGGCCCAACTGTGCACTTCTTTAAAGCAAGAGTGTGTGGACATTGATGTGGCCTACATCCATAAACACGTCCAGAAGGTAGAAGCCGGTCTGCCTTAAACTTTAGATTAAAATTTAGATTGGATCAAACTTACTGAACCAGTTGATCTAAAGACATATTCAGTCAACACATTTTTAAAGGCCGGTCTATGCGTGCACTCACACACGTCCGCACACTGACACATACCTGCTCAGGAGCAAGCATCAGAAAGGCCAAAGGTTCCCTGATTCAGCTGTTGTTCTATTCGAAAGTTGGAACCCTCCAGCCTCAGGTTGTCATCTTTCAGCTTTCGGAGCCACTGGGCTTTTCTGGAACGCTCGTATTCACATTCTGCACGCATTACTCATCGTGTGCAAATGAGCCTCTGCACAACAATGTGGTTGAGGAGTCTTTGGATTTATGCTTTCCACAGGCATGTTTTCTGAAGCAGAGTTTTAGGATGAATGATGGCGCCATTGCCCGTGTTTTGTTCCTTGTCTGGCTGAGTGATCGATCAAAGACGGGTTTTTTTCTGAGGATGGGAAGAGGAAGGAAATGATCCTCGTTAGAAGTTTATTACATCATAGTTTGTTTAGGGGAATTCACACATTCTGGAGGGCTAGAGTGAGCGAACGGACAATCGCAGGACTGATGGAGAAACTGCTGAGTCTCTCTCACTCACTCTCTATTTAGCTGTTCGCTGTATTTGTGTCTCATTCCAATTCTCCCTCTGCCTCTCTCCCGCTCTCTCCGTCTATCTCTCTCTTTTACGCCTTTTCTCTTTGGCATATATCTATCACTCTCTGTATCTCTGTCTCTCTCCTGCTCTTTGATTTCTCTCTCTCTCTCTCTCTCTCTCTCTCTCTCTTTCTCTGTCTATTTAACCTTTTATTCTCACTCTCTTTCTTCCTCTCTCTCTCTCTCTGTCTCTCTCACTCTCTCTCTCTCTCTCTCTCGCTATTTGATCTTCTCTTTCTCACTCTCTTTCTTCCTCTCTCTCTCTCTCTTTCTCTCTCTCTCTCTCTCTCTCCTGCTATTTGATCTTTATTTCATTCTATCTCTCCTTCTAATCCTACTAATGTATCTTTCTCTCTTTCCCTCTCTCTTTCTCCTTATATTTGATCTTCTCTTTCTCTCTCTCTCTCTCTCTCTCTCTCTGTCTCTCTCTCTCTGTCTCTCTCTCTCTCTCTCTCGCTATTTGATCTTCTCCTTCTCACTCTCTTTCTTCCCCTCTCTCTCTCTCTCTCTCTCTCTCTCTGTCTCTCTCTCTCCTGCTATTTGATCTTTCTTTCATTCTATCTCTCCTTCTAATCCTACTAATGTATCTCTCCCTCTTTCCCTCTCTCTTTCTCCTTATATCTCCTTATATATCTTCTCTTCTCTCTCTTTCTCTCTCTCCCTCTCTCTCTCTTCCCCAGTTGGACATATCCCCATTTCTTTTACTTTTGTGGCAATGCCTGTATCCGCTCTTGCGCTTTCGTTCTCTCTTTAGCTGTTTGTCATCTCTCTCGCTCTCTCTCGCACTCTCTGTTGCCGTGTGCTTCTCTCTCTCTGCTCTGTCTTGTTTGCTGAGTGCTCTCTCTCTCACCTACACACAGCAGTATCCAGCTGATGCTGATGATTAAATAGTCTTGAGAGTGGCCTTTCTGTTTTATGCTGTGCATGAATACAGTGTGCCAGATTAAAGATGAACACTGGTGTATCATGAAGTGATGTAGTCATGAAAGTCCCATTGCTCTACAAGTTCAGAAGTTTTAACTAATTAGTAAGAAAACTGTAAAAAGTGAAGAAATGTCCAGAATGAATGTTTCCTTTCTGTAGATAATAAAATTAATTTGCTCCCAGAATTCCTCTAACTCTCAGACCTTCCTCTGTTTCTATCATTTCTATAGACAGATAAGTACAGTACAGTTATAAGCTTAACAGACACCAAAACATGTGTCACCTGTCACCTGTTAATAATGTGTAGTACCTCCACAAGCGCAACCTTAACAGCTGTGATTGGATTAGGCTTGGACTGAACAAGTTTCTGGATATAGGCCACTTCAATGTTCAGACACACTTACATCAAGGAATAGTACAGTTGGTTCAGATTTGGTTGATTCCGAGGAGAATTCCCTCTAGACTGGGATTTTAGCCAGTACTGGTAAACCCAGATGACCGTATGCTTCCATACACCTGCAGATTCAGCTACTTCCTTCACACTATGGTCTTTGGCTTTGCCAAATGCAGTCACTCCATTTAGCCAGTCATTAACATCTGCTTTCACACATGGATCGAGACGTTCACTGCACTGTACCACCTAATTCCCATATTCTATAAACTCACGGAACTATCAATCGCTCCTACCCACACACTGAACAAGGATCAACTAATCCACTTGGCGCGCGCACGGATGCTAGGAAGCCTAAAGTTAACTACCCATATGTACTACCTTAAAACTCAGAGACCAGGTGACATATTTTTTGTTTGGTGAGCTTACAGGGGTTGGACAATGAAACTGAAACACCTGTCATTTTAGTGTGGGAGGTCTCATGGCTAAATTGTGACCATGCCATGGGTGGCCAAATCTTTCATTAATTGCACATACTGCCCCAGATAAGACAGATTGTGAAAGGTTCACGTTAGACTAGGTTAGAGCACAGTCTTTCCTGCTCAAAATACTGCAATGCCACACAACACATTAAATGGTGGACATACACAGAGTTCAGTAAAGAGGACAAACTCGTTTGGTAGCACGTCTTGCTGACGCATCTGTGACCAAGACAGAGCAAGTCGTTTTGTGAGTAGTATCACAAGAGCCACGGGATCCAGGGTAATGTGCAGCATAACAACCAAGAAGGGACGAACCTCTCACCAGCATCACGTAATAAAGTGACCCCTGGCCACTATCCTGCAGTAAGAATGGACTTAAAAAAATCCTCTGACCACTGTGCAGTGCCGCTTACTATGTAATATGTCATTCCCAAGACGAACTGACGCTGTATTGGCCGCAAAAGGAGGCCCTACACCATACTAATAAATGATTGTGGTCTAAAACCAGGTGTTTCAGTTTCATTGTCCAACCCCCGTATGGTTTCAATATAATTAATAAGGCAAAAAAAGGTATACATATACATACGTACAAGGTATATATACATCATTAGAGCTTTTATTTTAAGTAGTTTTGGAGCATTTCTGTTGGTCCATTTATTAAGAAATCTTTGCAGAATGTAGCAGAAGGCTGCTGTGCTCAAATGCTCAAAGGGTTATCACATTAATAATATCGATTTAAACAATAATCCATGTAGTCATTTACCCTCACTATTAGACGGTATGCATTTTTAATGAACCTGATGAACTTGCCAAGCTTTGTGATACTCTGAATGCACTAGATAACGGTTGAAATGCTGGAGTGCGGAGTTTGCTGTGCATGCAACCACTTTGCACGCCACAATGACGAGGTGCTGTATCAACTTACTGCCACACAAGCCACTTTCTTGTTTGTCAGTGGTCTGTTTTCTGCCTGGCATTGTATAATAGAACAGCATAATCAAACAGTGATTTCAGTATTGGCGCTGGAAGGCCTTACCAAGTGTTTTGATTACCAATTCGCACCTCGTATGCGCCCAGGACAGACATTTTCGTTCTCACAAACATCCATACTGACCAGTGGCTTTTCGTATCTACTACATCGGCTCAATAAGGGAGCAACTTGTCCCCAGATGGGGAGATGAGGGAGAGGATTATGTAGTAGAAGTAGCTAGTATGATGGAATAGACATGACTCTGTTTTATTCAGACTACGTGGAACTCACGGAGTTGTGCTGGAGGCGCTCGTTGTCGTCTGCTGCCCCGCCTCCAGTTCCGGCAAGTGCATGTCAACCCTGGCCTTCGGCATGTTAACATCTGAGACGAGGTGACGTGCGAGGCTTTCCGAATCTGCAGTACATCAATGGGAAATACCAGTGCATAGGTAAACACGACTCGGACCGCATCTCATTGTTCACACTGTTCATGGTATGAGACTGCGTTGGAAGAAGTGATTATGGTGTTTAAACGGAGATTTGAAATGTTTCTGTATAGTGTGTTGGACGAGGGAACATGAGGGTTACATCACCTGCAGTGTGGGAACTGGTGTATTATTCACATTTGTTCTTTTTGAGTGTTCCAGTGGTTTAATAGAATGCATCAGCTGTGAATTATCCAGAGCTTTTGCTGCTGCTAAAATTGGCCTGGTAGCTGTGGTGATTAATACAAGCCATTTTTAATTATCGGCTAAAGATCCGACAGCGATTGTAAATGACTAAAACAGACTGCTTGAAGCACAAAGAAGCTCCTGCCATTGTCTTAATGGAGCAGTGTTTAACTTGTAGCATATTGCAATCTATTAAACCCTCAACGTCCCACCTCTTCCCTAAAACCTACAGTGGTCATCAGGTTTCTGCCTCACTTCCTGTCCAGATTATATTTCCTTTTCCAGTAAACTCAAGTAATATGCTCTCCATTTTCAAAAAATTGTGATTCCTTAAACCTTTTCCACACCCAAATTCATTCTCCAACACAAGACCCATATCAGTCCTTTGCCTAGCATAACAAGAAGCTGGCAGATAATGGGGTTCAAATCCCGGTCTGGGTGACTATGCTGTGCTACACCAATAAGAGTCCCTGGGCAAGACTCCTAACACTACACTGGCCTGATTAACCTTGCAAGTCGCTCTGGATAAGAGCGTCAGCTAAATGCCAGAAATGTAGATAAGAAGCTGACTCTTAGTGCAAGAATGTAACAGCTGTACCATTATTTAAGGTAGACTGCAAAAATGCTAACAAGAAACTGGGAAATAAGCTGATTTCAGCCTCGTAGTGTTATTGGTGGTAGTTTTATTGATAAGGAGATTCAAGTTATCAAAATCTCCTACCTGGATCTCTACATGGCAGCCTCTACTGGGAGATGTCCTGCTCCTACATAGATATGAAGGGCTCATTCCGGGTTCATGAAAACAGGACAGCTTGTAGTTACAGGTGATTAAACTTATTTCTGCTAATAGATCCCTTTCTCTTCTTACACACTGCTCCTTTTAATGCCATCTCTTAAAGCACACTATGATAATGCAGTACTTTCATTTTAAAGTCTACATTAATATTAATATATTGAAAAATATCCGCACGTTTCCAGGTTTAATCCATATGTTTTACCGTGAGCACAGAGTTGGTCAGTAACAAAGTCTGCCTGTTGTTCTGGCCTCAGCATTCAGCTTAGTGTATAATCACTCAGCTCTAGAGGTCTGCTCTGCATGAACACTGGAAGTCCTATTGATTATGCACGAGATGTAAGCGGCTGTTAGCACTAAAGGTTTTCGGCCTGTGCCCCCATAGAGATTTTAAATTGGTGTCTGCTATTAGACGTAGTTACTAATTTGTCATGTTGTCTGTATGGATTAGCGCTAAATGTTTCCAGGATGTATAAGCTAAGAGATTTCAGACTATGGTCGGCAGTTAGGCGTAGTAACTACTCACGTCGTACTGACTGAAGTTGTCTGCATGTGTTTGTCTGCCTAAGTACTCTGTCTGAGGTTATATCTACAGCATGACTCTTTTTCAGATGTAGACGAGTGCTCTACAGGTCAGCACCAGTGTGGCCCTTACTCCTCCTGCTACAACACACCAGGCTCTTTCAAGTGCAAGTGCAAGGATGGCTTCCGTGGTGGTTTGGGCCATGACTGCAAACGTGAGTGTGCAGCACACTGAGCAACTATGCCATGACACAACACAACTATGCCCATGGTATATGGCAAACCATGATAATTAGATGCTAGGCCTTCAGTTCAGGTTGTCGGTGTAAATACAAACACCTCAATGGAACGCAGGGCAATATGACAGTATATATCTATATTGATAATAAGTTTTGCAATGCATTATCTAAACATATCATGTATATAGTCAGTACTTGTAGAAAACGGATCAACTGCATGTTGTGTTGTAAAGAAAACCCAATGAGTCCTGGATTTAGCGTAACACGTATGTGCCGAACATTAAAAAAATCATGTTCTCGGTTTTAAATAGCACTACTCAGTTTCAACTGGTCACACGACTGAAAAAATAATTATGGTGTGTTGTAAAAAAATCTTGAAGCATTGCGATATTGTAATTTAGACGTATGAGTCACCCCTGATTTATGGTAATGCTAATTCCTGCTAGTACGTTTATAGAATTTCTAATAATATGTGAGTGCTAAGCTAACGCTTATGCACATCAGCAGTTTTTGGATGTGAATTACATATGGACATTTGAAGCTATGAAATTTGTAGTAGATATTAATGTATCACTGGTGTTGGAACAAAAACATTTTTCAGTTTTTGACATGAATTGGGCCTGTTGCCCATTACACTGCATGTGAATTGCATGATGGATGGACCGAAAGAAAGGCCCATAATCACTTGGTGGGGAAGGGGAGGCGGGGTGGGGTGACACTCTGGTTACATGGACTTATAAGTTATTATTTTGGAGGAATGATTATGAGACCTTTACCTGGAGGAGTTACCTTGTTTGTTATGGTTACAGTTATTCTTTCAGAGTCTTTGCATTGAGCTACTGCTAAGGTCTTCCATGTCTACCAACTCACTACAACCTGGTTAGACTATGGCATGTGATGTACTCAGCAAGGCATCCATGATTTATAGGAGACACTTATTTTGTGAAATTGGTACAAACCCAATGTGATTAAAAAAGGAATTAATTTAACTGTGAATATTTTCTTTTTTAGTTTATAAATGATTAATTTTAAACTCATCTTTATTAAAAGGTTCAAAAATATTTTGTACTTCCCAAAAATAATTAGGCCTTATCTGGAGGCCCTTAAGCATTCCCCGTTGTGGGTTAGGTTAATAAAAGGTAGTAATGTTGAAATGAAAGGTAATAAGGGCCAACTCCTCCACTGGCTTCCATTACTAACTGTCTGAAGCCTGATTAGATATACACTCATAAGCAGTGACGCGTCTACAGCTTCCAGAATACCTAGACATTTCATTTCAGTATGGGTGCTGCTCATTGTAAATCCAACTGTGATTCCAAATTTGATTGTACATCAAGTTCCTAGATATACTTGTGGTTAATCTGACGCATTAAGTTTTCCGTTCAGCTCATGGAAGTCCTCACTGCTGGGAAAGTCAGTAGTGTCTGCCTAGAGAAGCCACAAAGTAAAAGCACTGGGCTACTTTCCACTGCACTTATGTTTGCTAGTAGCAGAGATTGTATTATGATTAGAATCTGATGGCGGTGTTGTCGTTATGTTTCATCAGAACATACCGAAAACAGTTAAAGTGCAGACCTGAGTCTGTCAGTACAGGCTAAACGGATGCATGTGGAAATAATTTATTTTGTTTCTGTGTAATGAATAAGGAGAAGCTTTAAAAGGACAATAAGAACTTCATGATTTCAATAAAGAGCTTGAGTTTAGCGTGGAGACGTGCGTGGAGAGAGTGAAATGTGTGCAGTGAGTCCCGAGCCACAGTGTTCAAAGACACTACAAAGCTCAGTACACGGCTTGCTGTAATCGCACTCCCCCTGAATCCTGTTCCTCTAAAAAAGCTGCCCTCAGCATGCAGCCATAACGCAGCCTCACGCTTTCATGTTGTCCTTGCTAAGAAATGTCCTGCATCAAAGTCAATCATGAGGGCTGTAAAGGCAATACTGAGAGACGTTCCACCGGAATCACATTTGGCTTTCCGATACATGGCCCCACACTAGACGTTTAGAGGTTGTTTTTTTTTGAGGAGTTTATTAATTCCTTTAGGAGATGCTGAAGGCAAGTCTGTCTGTCATCACTGCTGCTGAAGCCCTATTGTCTGTTCAGCTCTCTGTCAGCGATGGCTTCAGGTTCACAGCTCTAGCGTTTCAGTCTGCATGGACAAAGGACGGCATAGTTTTCCTTCAGAACAACAAATGGCAGCCCCACCAACGCATGACACATGCATAGACTTTCCCCAAGGGCGCCGATTCTGTTCTCACCAGCTTACACTCCACTGACAAGACCCAGAGGCTTTTAAAGCTCTTGCTTGTTCAGTGAGGCAGAAAAAACAACATCCAAATCAATGTCGGACTTAATCCCCCAGACAGAGAGACACATTTCTAGGGGCACAAGACACTGCTAACATTTTTCTCCACCTGACGATGGAGGGACAGCTTCCCTAAAAATGCAGACGGAAACGGGCAACGTCTTTAACCGCTTTTAGTTTCCAAAAAAAACTAGCTTCCTGAATCTACACTCATCGTAAAAGAATAGTTGCACCAAGAAGGAATCAGTCGACATGAATAAAACTTGGTGAGTAGATTTAACATTGTGGGGCGAGCGAATGATTCAGGTTCCATGCTCGGCTGTCTATGTGATGTAAGCAAGGACAGGCTTTATTGCTGTACCTGACTGACCCAACAGTGAGCAGTGATGTCCTCCATGAGTCATCCTGTTAGTGCCAGAACCATTGGCAGATGGTGACCCAGGACTACATGCATACAGATCATTACAACGACTGCCCTGAACACCATGTCGGTGTCACCAAGACTGCAGGGGTGTCGCGCCAGACTGTCATGGAGTGGCTCAGAATGGCAGCAGGTCATCTTCAGTGACCAGTCACACTTTTGTCTTGATGGAGATGACCAACCAATCCGTGTGTGGAGGCGCCGTGGTCAACACCAAGATGAACAGTTTGAAAAAGCCTTGTGTCAGCCCACCTCCAACTCTGTCACTCAACCTGCAGGAACTGTGTGGGAATATTCAAGCTGCATGGGATGGATTATCACAGGACACCATTAGGATCCTCTACAACTCCATGTCGAGCAAACACGGCGGCCAGACAGCTTACTAAGAGACACTACTTCTGTTTGTGTAGCTCTGTAAATATTACCCACATCAGTCTAAATGTATCATCATGTATTCTTCCTGGTCACCCTTATCTTCCTTCCCAATAGCGTTGCAGTCTGACAATTCCTTCTGGGTGAAACTGTTCTCTTGACGATAAGTGTATTTGCTAAAACAACAAACACCTGGCTCATTGGAAATTTGAAATATTACAGAAACAGATTCAGCATTTCAGTTTGGCTAGAATCAGCACAGTCATCCTCGTAACCCCAAAACAGTTGATCAGCAAAAACTTGTATGTTGTCTTGTGCTTAACATGGCTAACGTAGCCAACATGTAATGGCAGCTTATGTTAATCACTAAGGACTGTGGAGACCACACGCCTCGGTCATCACATACTTGCTTTAAAGTGAGCTCTTACGTATGCTCAAACGGACTTACTGATGTGGTTTCTGATGCTGTTATCTGTGAAATAACATAAGGCAAAAACACAGAGCATAGCCAAAATTATACAGTTAATTACAAGTCCTTAACTGTTGCAATGTCCAGACATGTCTTGGCTGATAAATTACTTATATGGTCAGACAAACAAATGGTCTTTAAGCCCTGTATCTCCATGCTGTGAGAAATGGACTGTTGCAGCTTAGGCCACTGACCCTGCATAAGCCCTTATTCCATTTATACTATTATGCAGGCTGTCTACCAGGATCAGCTTTCCCTGGCCATATAATTCTGATGTCCTTTAGTACATGAAACTGGTCTTAGATCAGTAGGTACTCCTATAAATAAGTACATGACCCCGGGGGGTTCTCAGAGCCGATAAAAGGCTGAGTTACGTGTATTGTGGAATTATGTATCAAAGCTGTGGTGCTGTCTCGGAGATGTCCCTTACTCCAGTGCAGTGGCATGCAGCTCTTTGCCCTGGAGGACAGTTTGGCAATTCCCTTTACCCAAACATGCCCACTAAACCTGGCAATTAACAGATACTGTGCTGAATCTGTCTTCCACCAGGTCTTAGATTACTGTAGTGCGATGTGCACCAACTATCCAGGACCTGAGTTCTCTCCATGAGCCTGTTCTAATGTACAGTTTTACACAAATGTTACTATTCGTGTTCAATAATTCAAGCTATATAATGATGCTGTAGTGTTTAGTAACTGGTCTTGCTATCCCTGCATGAATTAGGGCATCGTATTCTCATTTTTAGGTGTTTGTTTCCACTTGAAGTGCATTAAGTTTCATGAATCTGAAATGACGTAGTTCGTACGTCATTCTGGGCCCTCTAACCTGCACTCTGTTCTCCAGGACTTTGATGAATAGGGGCTATTAAACGTATTTTGGGAAACAGAAATAAAATTTGAAGCTCCATCAAAAACAGGTTTTCTCATTAAGCAGCATATATTTATCCTCTCTGATGGCCTCCACCAAAATGAGCAATGGGGACGGATTTCTTAGGATCATGCAGAAGGAAAACATAGTTGGAGTTATTATTGTGGACTGGTGTACCGTTATCTCTAAAATCTGATGCCCAGATTGAAAAAAAAACTCCTCATTAGCAGCTCAGTAGTATTAACAGGGTATAAGAGCAGAATGCTGTAAAATTAAATTCTGTTAAAGCCAAATGTTGGATAAATTTTCTTGTCCCTTTCAGCAATCCCTAAAGTGATTATAGAACCTCCCAGACCTGGAAAGACCACACCCAGCAACAACAACAGGATTCCGGATGCGGACCAGAGAAGGACCACTGTCCGGCCACCAGTCACCATCAAGAAGACAACACCGTCCACTCCCACCACTACCAAGGCACCGTCCCGCCCAAAGACAGCCCCTCCACCACCACCTAAGAACCCCACCATCCCAACCCGCAAGCCCCCGGTCCCCACTCGCAGACCCCCAGTCATCACTCAAAAGCCATACGTCCCACCTCGCCGACCAACCACCACAAAACCCGCAGTGCCCACGCCAGGGGTCCCTCTGATCCCCACACGCAAGCCTCCTGCCCCTCCGGTGACCAAACTAGACAACAACATCCACAAAGACTTCACCGAGAAACCGAGAGGAGACCACAGTGAGTACTGGTCCAGACAAATTCTATAGCCACACCTTTCACTCCATCTTACACACTCAATTCCACAGTGGTTCTACATTTGAATTCACAGTTCTAGATAGAAATGACTTAAATAAATAATAAAATAATAAAACTGGAAATCTCATAATCGTGTTCAGTTAGAATTCTTTAGAAAACGATTTGTCATGAAATCTCCAGTGCCTCCACAAATGTGGAGCGAGAAACAGTCAAAAATGGCCCACAAATGTCATCTTTGCTAAATAACAAGTAAGCATACTTTATGAAATATTATAACAGCTGACTATAACACTGCAAAATCAATGTGGCTGAAAGGCCACTGCACATTCCATGGTATGTCCATCAGCCTGTCTGTTACTTTTCCCAGGCCCAGAGAAAAAAAGTCAGTGGGGTTCACCAGTAGGTGAACAGCAGTTTTGTTTTGGAAAAGAAAATTGCATCTGAAAACTCCTCCTTCCAGATGGCAGCACATAATGAGAACAGAAACAACAGCTACAGCGATTACATTACCGGCCGGTAGTGCCAAAGGACATCAATCAATTAGCCTGCCCTGGAACCGAAGCCTAACGCCCGGGCAGAAAAGATCTTGGGTCTGTGGTGGAGTTGGGCTAAGAGAGAAGAAGCTCATTATAGAAAAGCTCACTGAATTTTATTAGGAGCTATAATTATTGCGTGAAGGCAGCATTGTGAACAGCAGCGGTTCCTTAACGCCTGTAGTGGTCTGTAATGACTGTGTGCTGGAGTTTGTTTATTTCATGGTTTATTTCTCTACACTGGGAGGAGCGAGTGTCTGGTGAATACTGTTTCCAGCTAGGCGATAGGGAGGTAATTGAAATCAATGGAGTAATCACACGCTGTGGCCCGTTCGGGATGGCTTATCTCCTCGCTGTTCTCCTGCCCTATAATTGGCACGTACATGGAGCAGCGAAATGTCACCAACCCTCAGGTGCTCGTCCCTCTTTTGGGAGAAAAGATTGAGAGGGCAGCTTGTCCTGCCTGGAGCATTTGTTTATCTCCTCTGAGCAATGCTGTGTTTGACTTTCTGAATGTTTGCCCTGAATGAAAAACCAATGAATAGGAACAAGGCTTAACCCGAGATGGAGAGCCGAGATCAAAAAGCAATCTCAAATTTGGGAAATGAGCCTGTGGCATCTAAATGAAGGTCTATATCAGCCTGTTGGCATCACAAGCTGCATCTGCCCTGATAGCCCGAATGTGTTTCAATCTCATCAAAGTTGGGTGATATGGAAAGTGTAGCTCATTTTCACCATATGCATGGCAGTAGCTCTGCTAAGGTTTAACAACTAACTAAACCTAAAAAAAATAAAACAATGAAAAACTGAGCACAATGTTTAGCACTGGCAATAATATAGCTGTATATAACTTAAAATTAAACGGTTAGTATAATAGTGGCATATGGATCATTTCAGAAACCATTTCAGAGCTGGAACTGACTCGAACTTTAGACTATAATCGTTTTGCTTCGGCTGACCCTGAATCCTAATTACAATCATAACACTATTACACTATAACACTATTACACTATTACACTATAACACTATTACACTATTACACTATAACACTATTACACTATTACACTATAACACTATAACACTATTACACTATTACACTATAACACTATTACACTATTACACTATAACACTATTACACTATTACACTATAACACTATTACACTATAACACTATTACACTGTAACACTATTACACTATAACACTATTACACTATTACACTATAACACTATTACACTATTACATTATAACACTATTACACTATAACACTATTACACTATAACACTATTACACTATTACACTATTACACTATAACACTATTACACTATAACACTATTACACTATTACATTATAACACTATTACACTATTACACTATTACACTATTACACTATAACACTATTACACTATGACACTATTACACTATAACACTATAACACTCTTACACTCTAACACTATTACACTATTACACTATAACACTATAACACTCTTACACTCTAACACTATTACACTATTACACTATAACACTCTTACACTCTAACACTATAACACTATTACGCTATAACACTATTACGCTATAACACTATTACACTATTACACTATTACACTATAACACTATTACACTATAACACTCTTACACTCTAACACTATAACACTATTACGCTGTAACACTATTATGCTATAACACTATAACACTATAACACTATTACACTAACACTATTACACTATCACACTATAACACTATTACACTATAAAACTATAACACTATTACACTATAACACTATTACACTATAACACTATTAAACAATTACACTATAACACTATTACACTATTACACTATTACACTATAACACTATTACACGATAACACTATAACACTATTACACTATAACACAATGACACTATTACACTATAACACCATTACACTATTACACTATAACACTATTACACTATAACACTATTACACTATTACACTATAACACTATTACACTATAACACTATTACACTATAACACTATAACACTATTACACTATAACACTATTACACTATTACACTATAACACTATTACACTATTACACTATAACACTATTACACTATAACACTATAACACTATTACACTATTACACTATTACACTATAACACTATTACACAATTACACAATTACACTATAACACTATTACACTATTACACTATTACACTATAACACTATTACACTATAACACTATTACACTATAACACTATAACACTATTACACGATAACACTATAACACTATTACACTATTACACTACGACACCATTACACTATAACACCATTACACTATTACACTATAACACTATAACACTATAACACTATTACACTATAACACTATTACACTATTACACTATAACACTATTACACTATAACACTATTACACTATAACACTATTACACTATTACACTATAACACTATAACACCATTACACTATAACACTATAACACTATTACACTATTACACTATAACACTATTACACTATTACACTATTACACTATAACACTATTACACTATAACACTATAACACTTTTACACTATAACACTATAACACTATTACACTATAACACTATTACACTATAACACTATTACACTATTACACTATAACACTATTACACTATTACACTATAACACTATTACGATATTACACTATAACACTATTACACTATAACACTATTACATTATAACACTATTACATTATAACACTATTAAACTATAACACTATTACACTATAACACTATTACACTATAACACTATTACACTATTACACTATAACACTATAACACTATAACACTAACACTATTACACTATAACACTATAACACTAACACTATTACACTATTACGCTATTATACTATAACACTATTACGCTATTACACTATAACACTATTACACTATTACACTATAGCACTATTTCACTATAACACTATAACACTATTACACTATTACACTATAACACTATTACACTATAACACTATTACACTATAACACTATTACACTATAACACTATAACACTTTTACACTATAACACTATAACACTATTACACTATTACACTATAACACTATTACACTATTACACTATAACACTATTACACTATAACACTATTACACTATTACACTATAACACTATTACGATATTACACTATAACACTATTACACTATAACACTATTACACTATAACACTATTACACTATAACACTATTAAACTATAGCACTATTATACTATAACACTATTACACTATAACACTATTACACTATTACACTATAACACTATAACACTATAACACTAACACTATTACACTATTACGCTATTATACTATAACACTATTACGCTATTACACTATAACACTATTACACTATTACACTATAGCACTATTTCACTATAACACTATTACACTATAACACTATTACACTATTACACTATAACACTATAACACTATTTCACTATTACACTATTACACTAAAACACTATTACACTATAACACTATTACACTATAACACTATTACACTATTACACTATTACACTATAACACTATTACACTATAACACTATAACACTATTACACTATTACATAACACTATTGAATCCTCAACCAGTGTTTGGACAGTTTGGACAGTTTCAGTAGTGACAATTTTATGTCACTCCAAGGAAAACCTAAAATGTTAGTCAGTATATGACAAGCAAACACAGCTTTGATCAGAGATTTACATTTATTTAAATTTTTTTTACCCTTTTATTTTCAAAAAAATCATTTAAACACAAAACAGGTTGCAGATAATGTGTTTTGGTAGAAAGGATTTTTAGCTTCATGCTAATTTTCAGAGTGTCTGACACATTGCTCTATAAAACAATGGGAGTCTTACTTCCTGCTCTAAACAAGGTCTCGCCTACAGATTAAAAGTCTTTGAGTTTCGATAGTGACGTACAAACACAGGACAAACTAAACTCTAAATTAATATAAATCTTTCATCTTTACTTTAAAACAAAAGCAAAATAACGTTACATAAGAAAACAATCACACAATGTATGTTCATAAGTATACACTGGGGGGTTCAGGTGTAAGATGCAGACCCCAGTAGAAAATATCCCAGTTAACACAGTCCATGTAAATATCTAGAAGATCTGGATCCGTGTCTGGATAAGCTTTAGCTAAATTCTATTCACACTATTTTCGGTTCACAGTTTAGTTTTTTACTTTGAGGGTCAGAAGCTCATAAACACGCGCACCATTTCTGTGTAGTTTAATGAACCTTCTGTTTAGAGTCTCTCCCACTTACCAAGGTAGTTTGAGGGATCAGATCACATTTATTCAAGCTGTAAACACCTCCCTGACTCACATATCTGTTCCTGTACGTCATGTGCACAACATCATATTAACCGGTATGCCTACGCTCCCTCATTACCAGCGCCTGATCAGACTGCCTTGTAGGCTTGAAAGGTCTAATAAATCTGAGGCCTTTTTATGTGAAGCACTTTGTTTGAGATGAGCATCTTAAATTAGACTCTCATAATCAGAGTGGCTGAACACTGTACTTCCCACAAAGATAAATACACCGCTAACAACAACTCTCCACACACGCGAGCCGTGGCTATTTCAGGACACGTTCTTTTTCTCGCCAACAGCCACCATTTCTCTGCTCATATCTGGCCAATGTCATGATGACATACTGAGAAAGTATATAATGGGATTATTATGGTGATCGTGATAACATATCTTTGCATTACTCTTCATTCATTTTAGCCATCGTTGGGCCTGATGGAGTGCAACTGCTCAGTTGAAGCTGTAGACCCACTGCGTATTAATAAAGCACGCTTTGCTTTGAGGATGGGGTAATACCGCTTGGTTATGAGCACACCCTGCATGGTTGGATTATTAGGCAGGCTCCTTTTTCTTCAGGATTCATTGTTCGCCAAGGCCGAGGTGACATTTTACTTCATCATCCAGCATTCGGCCAGTTGTCCTGCCGGTACTCCAGACTTGGAAGCCTCTCAAACACATTTCTCCCGCAGTGCGATAAGCAGGGAACTCTTGCCAGGGCACAGTTTCTCTTCATAACCCGCTTAAGGCTTCCTGTTCAGCTTTTGGTGTAGAAATACCATCCAATTAGCAATAAAAGAAGCAATAATAGCACAGACAGCAGTGTCAACACAAGATTTACTTGAAATGAAGATCCTGTCCTCCAACAGCAGTGCTTGCCAAAGAGGGGGATTCTCTTGGCCAAGGTTTTGGAGTTGTATATGAATATTTCAGGCTGTTAGTGGAGCAGCTTGCTGCGTGTTTATGTGCGCATGATGCTCCACTGAAGGTGTAATGCACTGAAGTTACTAAATTAAAATGTGTATATTATGTATTCTGTGTTCGTGTGTGTTTGTGTGTGTGTCTTTGTGTGTGTGTCCGTGTGTGCGTTTGTGTGTAGGTGTGTGTGTGTGTGTGTGTGTGTGTGTGTGTGTGCGTGTGTATGTGTGCGTGTGTGTGTGTGTGTGTGTGTGTGTGTGTGTGTGTGTGTGTGTGTGTCTGTATGTGTGTTTGTGTGTGTGTGTGTGCGTGCGTGTGTCTGTATGTGTGTTTGTGTGTGTGTGTGTGCGCGCGTGTGTGTGCATGTGTATGTGTGTGTGTGTGTGCGCACGTGTGTGTGTATGTGTGTGTGCGCGTGTGTGTTTGTGTGTGTGTGTGTGTGTGCGTGTGTATATGTGTGTGTGTGTGTGCGCGCGTGTGTGTGTGCGTGCGTGTGTGTGTGTGTGTGTTTACACTATAAACATGTCTTTACTGTCGGGTAACAGAACTATACTGTAACAGAACTATACTGTAACAGAACTATACTGCCTCTAAACCATGTAAATCCTGAAGCTTGTTTTCCTTTGTTTCCTGTAGTACCACGTAATCCTGGCCAGAACAGCGTTCTGGATTTTGATATTGAACTGGGTGCCACAGAAGAAACAGAACCAAGAGATGACCCAGGTAAGTGGAGTTGTGTCTTCAGTCCACCTTGTCTTCCATGCTCTGCTGTCAATACTGTCAACCTCTCAACTGGACTGAAGATCAATACATACATCAGTGCAGGCAAAATGTGAACTGAATGTAGTATAAGAGCTGACCACGCATCCTGTACTGCTCTGTATCACGGTTTACACTTTTACCCTGCAGTTTCATTTGTGTCCATATTTTTATCATTATTATTGGCCTTATTTAAAAATGTAAGCTGTCCCTCACATTATGTGAACATTTCAGGGGCAATGGACCAGTGAATATGGTCCAAAATGACCAGAAATACAAAAATAAATAATTAAAGGAACAATATGTAAGATGTTTAGTTTATCACATTTCAAAATAAACTAAAATTATCAACAGAATGTGAAAAGAAGCAGTATGTCAATGTCGTCTATGCATTATGTTGCCCCATCTTACCATTTTGTGCCTCAAATGGGCATTAGTAGGTCACTGTGGCATCAATCAGTCAAACTTGAGAGAATGAAGAAGTAGCACTGCCTGAACAGCATTTTACAATCATTTTAAAGCTCCTGCTTCAAGTTAAATCATTTAAAGACAGGTAGGCAACCAATATAAGGGGCACCGAATAATAACAAATGTTATAATGCCACCCACTCCTGGAAGGAAACACCACTCAGCATAAAACAACAGAAGGGCTTAGTTTGATGCTGAACCTGCAACGTTTCTTTAGTAAGAACTGAAGAGGGAGGAGGGACTGGGCATGAAGTTTGAATTCAACCAGTTGTGTCATCTTACAGACTGCTCCTTTAAAGTTAAGAATGTTTTCCCTTTTCTAATACCGCACATTTGCCGTTTCTGGGATGCCAGGTTTTATAGTTTTGACTGGAAATGGATTAACTGAAGAGTGCTCTCTGTCTAACTTGGCATGTGACATCCTGTCTGAGTAAACAGCTAGTACTGGGTTCGCTAGGTTTGAGGATCTGCTACACGTTCTGTCTGACCTGCTTTCTGGTCATAAGAAATGTAGCCAAGTCTTTGAAATTACGCGTGTTTTTAACCGAGGCTCCTTTTTTAGTCTAGAACAAGGTTTAATCTGTGTCTGGGCACTCGGCCCATGTCGTTATCCACTGTGTCACGTGTATACAGTTTAAAAAATGAGGTCAGAACTACATAAATCGTCTAATGATTTCATCGTGGCACTAACACTGGATCAGCAGTCTGGCATGGAGGGAGCTTTCATTGGCTCATAAATGCATGTGAATATCCATTTCTCTGACAGAGTGATGGATGCTCGTCTGATCCCTGTTTAAAACTCATGTTTAGCTGCATTAGTATTCAGTGACAGGAGACTTTCTTTTTATGATACGGAGGCATTTTTAAACAGTTCTGTAATGCCTTTCCACAGAGGCTGGATATCTGAGCTGCTCGTTTGATCATGGGCTCTGTGGCTGGATCCAGGTTAGAGAGGGTGACGTGCACTGGGAGACAGTTCCAGACCCTTCAGGTAAACACTGTGGTTGCTTCTACATTCTGGGAGTCTATTACTGTAGCAGTTCAGTCAGTTCGGACAGTTTTGGCTGTACATACTCTTGGAGCACTCATCCAGAAAGAGTTTGAGGCACATCCAATGTTCTAAAATGTTCTTCTGCACATTGCATGTAATTACACATTTCCCCTGTAGGGGTCTCCAAATCCACAAAACGTAAACGTGCTGTTTTAAATAATATCAAATGGATGTTTTGGACATTGTGTGGTATACAGTTATCTATAAACATGGACAAACATGGACTTTGCTTAAACCATATAAGCATCTGACTGTCTGATTTTTGCTTATGAATTTGTTCGCTTGTATGTGTAATAGAATGTCATGCATTGTCAGAAACCACAAACAATAAGTCTAAATTTAAGATTACTTAAAGCTGCACTATGTAAATAGAGACCTCTCTGGTCTCTATTCGAATAAATATTTGAATAAATCCTTCATTCGAGAGTACGTAAAGCTGCACTGTGCACATTTTGGGAATTTGGAGACTTTTCAGATAGAAATCAAAAGTTATTGCACACGGCATGTGGGACACTTTCAGATCCTCCTAAATGTATGAATCTGATAGAGTTGAGATTACTTATAACTATAGATAGATAGATAGATAGATAGATAGATAGATAGATAGATAGATAGATAGATAGATAGATAGATAGATAGATAGATAGATAGATAGATAGGAAGGAAAGATGGATAGATAGGAAGGAAAGATGGATAGATGGATATATAATATGGATAGACAGACAGACAGACAGACAGATAGATAGATAGATAGATAGATAGATAGATAGATAGATAGATAGATAGATAGATAGATAGATAGATAGATAGGATGGATAGATAGATGGATAATATAGATAGATAGATGGATAAGATAGATAGATAGATAGATAGATAGATAGATAGATAGATAGATAGATAGATAGATAGATAGATAGATAGATAGATAGATAGATAGATAGATAGATAGATAGATAGATAGATACTTTATTGATCCCAGAGGGAAATTCAAGGCATTCCTTAAAGTTGCACTATGTATATTTTGGGGACTTGGAAACCTTTCTGGAAGAAATGTGTAATTGCTTGCAACATGTGGATAAACTTTTTGTAACTTTGGCTGTGCCTCAGATGCCAGAGTGTATGAATTTGATATGAACGTGCATGCCTTATTTTTAGTTTACTACATAAATATCCCATAAAATGATCTCTTTTTTTGAAAGAAAAGATTTTGATGTGTCGTAAATGCACAGAGAATGTAAATGCACAGACTGTTGAACTGGAACTGACTGGGCTGTGGTTGCCTTGACCATAGGGGGCAAATATCTGACCATCTCCGAGGCACCGGGGAAGAGGAGTGGACGTGGAGCTCAGCTGGTCCTCCCCCTGAGCACACCCTGGAACGAGGGCAATCTGTGCCTGGCTTTCCGACATAAGATGGCGGGTCACCATGTGGGCATGCTGCAGGTGTTTGTGCAGAAGAGCCGTCAGCACAGCCCAGCTGTGTGGGGTCGAACAGGCGGGAGCGGCTGGAGATCCACACAGATCACGCTGTGGGGCAACGGACTGGAAAGTGTGAGTACATGCTTAATTAGCTTCAGAGAATTAGCACCGTAGCACCGCAGCACTGAAGCAATATCTCGCCTAATAGTTGAGACCATTGCAGAAAAATATGAGCTTTCGTGCCTAAAGCTAGCTAGCCACTGCTATTGTTCATTGATTATTAGTAATAGAAACAATTCTAAGACATATTTCTCCGATTCCACACTGTTAAATTGTGTGTTAAATTGTAGTGTTTGTAAAATAATAACACATTTTTATTACTGTATTAATCATATTATAGTTTTGATATGTCTTGTCTATATAATATCCAGCCCCCAAAATATAGATGGTAAAAAAAAAGATTTTTAAAAGCGAAAGTGGTTTAAAATGTATTTGGGAATAAAATCCGTCACCTTAAATCCTGGAGGTCTGGTTCTGCTCTGATATGCTGGTTTGAGATCGGCTTGCAGTAGAACATTATTAAAGATCTCACACTATGACAGATGCCAAGACATATGCTACAGTGAATCACAGGCAGTTTGTGTTCCAATATTCACATAAATGATCTTTAACTGTTGGAAATAATGGAATCATTTTGCTATAAATGTCATTTACATGATTAACTTCGTAGTTCATTCAGTTTACATTCAGTCTATTGCCAAGTTCGAATCTGCATTTCTGATTTTTCCTCTGTTGCATTACATTGTTTTTTAGCAAGTTCCAACGATACTACTACGACGATGATGGTTGGTGTAGCTCAGCCGATAACACCGCTACCCACCAGTTAGCCACCTCCCACCATGTGGGAGACTGGGGTTTGATTACTGGTCTGGGTGACTATGCTGTGCTACACCAATAAGAGTCCTTGGGCAAGACTCCTAACACTACATTGGCCTACCTGTAATATGATTAACCTTGTAAGTCGCTCTGGATAAGAGCGTCAGCTAAATGCCGTAAATGTAAATGTAAATGTAAAATATCCCCTTACCGTATAAATGCAAACATCGTATCGATTGACGGTTTAGCATAATCTGCTCTCGTGTTTCAGTGAGCTTTGATAAAGAAATAATAATTAATATTGGTTTTCACCATGCAACAATTCCCTGGTCTAAATTTGAGGCCATCAGGGAGTTACTTTTACCAACTTTGGCCATTTCCTGGCAGTGGAATAAACATGATGTAGATATATGAGGTGCTACGGATGTCCAGGTGAACCCAGTATTACACAACAACATACTAAACAGCTTCCCAAAGAGCTTGACTCTATCCAGTGTCTAACTTGCTGCCTCTTAACACAAAGACTTCTGATCCAGACAGTTATAGATTCCTTAGGTTAATAAAATATCCTACTCAGTTAATTAACTGGAGCAGGTGTGGCAGTTTGAGGATTGGTGACAGAACATCATTTTGACTTTCTTAAATAAATCATACAGACTCACTCATCGTCAAAACAATAGGTGCACCTAGAAGGAAGTGTGAAGATGACCCGCTGCCATTCTGAGTTACTCAGTGACAGTGTGGCACAACACCATTGCCATCTTTGGCGATGTTGATTTGGTGTTAAGGGCAGTCGTTATGACAGTCCTGCACAGTATTGTAAAGCCGTCTGCCAACAGTGCCAACACGCTAACATCACTGCTCAGTGAAGGTCCGCGATAGCAGCTGTTGGGTCAGCCAGGGACAGTGATAAGGCCTGTCCTTGCATACGTTACATGTGCAGCCGAGCAGTAAACTTGAGTCATTTGCATGTCTCATGATGTCAAAGCCACTCACCAAGTTTCATTCCTGTCGGCTGATTCCTTCTAGGTGCAGCTGTTTGTGCAGCTGTTGAGTGTTGAAGAACAGCATTTTTGTATATTTTTGCATTGTGTATGGTAGATGCTAGATTTCTGTTTACACAGCAGGCAGAAGCACATATCATCATTTATCACTTCTGGAACATCACATTTCATGCCCCATATCATGCAGCCGTGTTATAACTAAACCAACTGCAAGAAAGATCATGAACCTGCCCTAGTAAATGAATCCATCATACCCGCCTAATGAATGCTTTTAGTCTATGCTATGTGTCAAACCCAGTGATGTGAAGTGACAGCTCTGTAGATTTCTTAACACGTTGTTGCAAGACTCTGCATCAGAGGAAACGTTCACGTCTCCCGAGTCATGAGGAAATGATTTAATTCCGCAGCTCGCTTATTAAATTGAGAATTCCTCTTGCAAAAACTCAGAGGTAACCAAACAGCCCGCAGCCATTCCACATTTCTGCTGTGTGCCAATGCCTGACTTGACATGAGCCGACCTGACAGGAGTCAGGTAATCAGGGGCTGTGAAATCATATCCTGGAGCAGAAGCAGGACAGAAACGAGGGCAGGCTGGAGGACACTTAGGGACCATATCAGCAAGAGCTTTATTAACATGACTTAAAAATTAAATCACTGCTCAGTTGAAAGCCCTGATAAGTGTGGTTATTGCTGCCGTTTTAATAGTCCGTTGATTTACGACACAATTATTGAAATGGAATTGGCTAATTTTATATCTTATCTTTGCATAATTAATTACATTACTTACTTCCATAATGAACAACATTAACATTCTATTCAACGTCCCCTTAAGGGTGCGCGTCTGACATTCTTAAGACGGTACACACGACATTACATTTCATCAAATTTAAATCAGAATCAGAACTCTGGTAAGACTTTCTGTGGATCTGGTATCCATAATACAGTATGAGGGCATTCATAAAGATCTACAAAGCATTCATAATGCTTCATAATACTTGGCATAAGTCTTTGTAACTGTACATGAATGATCATAATAGTGCACAGAAACTGTTACAGCACCACAATATAGCACAAAGTGGCATGTATGGCATTTAGCTGACGCTCTTATCCAGAGCGACTTACAAGATTAATCATATCACAGGTAGGCCAATGTAGTGTTAGGAGTCTTGCCCAAGGACTCTTATTGGTTTAGTTCGGCATAGTCACCCAGCCTGGGATTCGAACCCCAGTCTCACAAATGTGGTGATGGCTCTTTGGTGGGTAGTGGTGTTATCCGCTGAGCTACACCAACCACCTATTACATAATGCATTGTAATACAGATATCTGACATTATTGGGGAGACCAGCTTCATGAATCTTAGTAGGAAATGTTACTGTATGGAATATGCAACGAACACCTATAGGCTCTTATTACAGACTTCAGGTAATGTGATGTTGTTGGTCAGTCCTAGGAATCAGTCCATGTTAATATGAGCACATGACAACATTAGAGTAAGATTGCCTTAAACAGGAACGTCTAAACAGAGGAATAGCCAATCGCTAGTTTGTATTTTGAACAGGGTTTAGTTTATTGATGAAATATACTTTTACAAGTTACATGCTGATATCAGTTCATCTTAATAGACAGTTTCTCTGTGTCTGTATTTTACAGCTAGAGATTATGTCAATGATCTCAGTAATAGATAGGTTATAAAGCATTATGTCACTTTGTGCTGTGAAGCTTTATACTGTGGTGTTACATCATTTTGTGTATGGTATTATGGACATTTATGCACAAATGTTACAAATGCTTATGTCAAGTATTATGACTGCTTTATAGATCTTTATAAATGCATGTATAATGCATTATGGATAACTGATTCATAGACAGTGTTACCAAAAATCTCTGTATTGTTTGTCTGGTGCTTCACCAAATTTGGCTCCAGCACCCCTTGTGAGCCAGAAGGCTGAGTGGCTTTAGAAGATGAATGAATGAACTAACCCAGCTATTATTCATCAAGCTCCTTCAGTATTAATACCACATATACCCACGGGTCAGTCTATTAAATCCTGAAAATAGGCTCTGCTGGCAAGACCAGCACAGGCCAGCATGGCTGGTCAGCTCCATTAACCTGGCTTAAAAATGACGTCACTGCTTGTAAACCCTAATAAGTGAAGTCCGTACTACCTTTTTAACAGTCAGCTGATTCACAACACAATTATTCAAATAGGATTGGTGAATTTCATATATAGGATATGTATGCATAATTAATATATGCAAAATAAATTCATAGAACCCTTGAGGCTGCACGGCTGACTTTTTTTTAAATTGGGCATTATTACGTTTTAAGCTACAACAAGCATCCAATCCCCACCCCTAAGAAACTACCCCTCCCCTTACTCAACCACCCTCCCACTCACCCAGATCCCACCCACCTGGTCTTCCCATATATGAAATTAATTAATTAATTAATGTAAAGAAATAAATATTACCCTCTATTCCACTCTATTCACTGTTTAAGTTAGATAAATGTCTGAAATACGATTACGATTGGTTGCCAGACCCGATCAAACATCCACAGACAAGAAGCACTTATGCCAATTAAACAGGGCTAATTATGCCGTCTTTTTAGATAGATAGATAGATAGATAGATAGATAGATAGATAGATAGATAGATAGATAGATAGATAGATAGATAGATACTTTATTGATCCCAGAGGGAGAATGAACCATGCAGCTGGTCAGTATCCTTCAGGTACTGATGATACCTACGATATACTCAGAAATATACTCCCTGGTCAGGTGACATGTTTTGTGGAATTTCTAGGTGAAAGTAAGTTAACATGTCCTCTACAGAGAACACGCTTCTGCACATTTCAATACGCAGCTTGTGTATATTTGCTGAATTTTACATATGACCAGTAGAAAAGTTATGGCACCATTTTTTATTTATGTGTATTTTCCCAATTTTTAAATCTGAGCAAATAAATAGAAATTGTGATGTAAAATTTACATTAAAATGCCGTAAAGGGCTTGTTTTCTCTTAGAACACCAAAAAATGTAACTATATATTAACCAAACTTTTACCTGCAACTATATTATATTCAACTCCTCTCAGTACAGCAACTGAAAAATGGCACTCCAATGGACACACCCCCATCTCTGCACACACATCTATTTATATTTTATTATTCTACTCCATTCTCTACTACTGTTTACATATTTTGCACTGCTAAATTATTAATATTACTGTGTACCTGCACTGTCTGTATGGCTGACAAGAGCCATCTTCTCAATTGCACTGTCTATATGGCTGACATCAGTCGTCATCTTAATTTGCACAGCAAATGGTGTACCACTACCTCCATTACAAAGACACTAAGAGCTCTATTTTTATACTTTCATACTTTATATTGTATCTTTGTCTTTATCTATATCACTATCTTGTGCTTCTCTTGTTACTTCTGTGTACTTTATATCTGCTACTGGATGCCTTGAATTTCCCTCTGGGATAAATAAAGTATCTGTCTATCTATCTATCTATCTATCTATCTATCTATCTATCTATTGTGATGTAATTCATAACTATAAATATCTCCACATACCTTGACCCTATTTTCATGAAGTTTAGGGGACGGGGTTGCTTCATAGAGCTGACAGACATGTGTGCTCCTGCAGGTGATAGTGAAGGGCGAGCGGAGGAGAGGCCGGAGCGGTGAGATGGCCCTGGATGACATCAGCCTGAGGACAGGCTCGTGTCAAGAAGAGCACAACCTGAGGAGACTCTAACAGCAACAACTGCAAGGACTTCCCACGCACATTTGCGGCAGGCCACAGGGAGGGACATGCTTTCCCTGCCAATTTGCTCGAGGTTCCGGTGTGTTTCCTCCGACCTCCTGCCAGTGCATGCACCAGTAGTGCTCCATGCCTACAGTACCCAGATCAAATTGTGAATATGGCGAAACTAAATTGGAAAAAAAACAAGGTTTGAACGAGAACAATGTGTCGATTTTCTTTCCTACAGTTTCATTTCCGGTTGAATTCAACCCCAAACAGATATAGGAGAATGGAATGAGCTGTGCCGTGATCACATATATGCTCTTCAGACTGCCTTTTTAAAGCCTTAAACTAGCCAACGAGAGCATCATGTGCTTCATCAGAGCTACCCGAGAGACAACCAATTTCCAGTGTACTATTGTAAATGTATCCGTGTGTATATAGCTATATATATATATATTTCAAAACCCATATATGCTTTGCTGGTACATAATTACAGTATGTGAGTTCTTTATGTATAAGTGATGCAGGGCAATGTTTACACTACCCGACTTCAAGTGTTTTCTTGACATTATATATATTGTAAATTACGAACCAGTAAAATTGTTTTGCATTACGGTTTCTAAGTGGCTGTATCAGCCATCCTGTATTGGCATACGGTACTAATGCTTACCCTTTAAAATCTTACAGTAGGACAGTCAGATCTTTTTGACCTGAAATCCTGTGGTCACTCAGTGCTCCTCACTTTTGTTTTAATAGACAAATGATGTCAGTATTCAAAGATTTATGCCAATAAAAGTTTAAACATTAGATGTACACCTTGTATAAATGAGTGAAGCGTGTTGGTTTTGGGGTAACTGATGAGTGCATGTGGTTTGCTAGTGTTTAAGATGGGGGGGCTTCTGGAGAGATAAACTTGCTTTAGTATATACGTTCATAGTTTGTATTTAAAACACTGTGTGTGTGTGTGTGTGTGTGTGTGTGTGTGTGTGTGTATGTGATATATATATGTATATATTTATATATATATATATATATATATATATATATATATATATATATATATATACATACAGGGGTTGGACAATGAAACTGAAACACCTGTCATTTTAGTGTGGGAGGTCTCATAGCTAAATTGGACCAGCCTGGTGGCCAATCTTCATTAACTGCACATTGCACCAGTAAGAGCAGAGTGTGAAGGTTCAGTTAGCAGGTAAGAGCACAGTTCTGCTCAAAATACTGCAATGCACACAACATTATGGGTGACATACCAGAGTTCAAAAGAGGACAGATTGTTGGGGCACGTCTTGCTGGCACATCTGTGACCAAGACAGCAAGTCTTTGTGATGTATCAGGAGCCACGGTATCCAGGGTAATGTCAGCATACCACCAAGAAGGACGAACCTCCACCAGCATCACGTAGTGACCTGGCCACTATCCTGCAAGAAGAATGGCTTAAAATCCCTCTGACCACTGTGCAGGACGCAGTATATGTCATTCCAAGACGAACTGACGCTGTATTGGCCGCAAAAGGAGGCCCTACACCATACTAATAAATGATTGTGGTCTAAAACCAGGTGTTTCAGTTTCATTGTCCAACCCCTGTATATATATATACCACTTTATTATGAGGAACAAATATTAAGAGTTGATTAGGATCTAATTATTTGTCCAATAAAACCCAAATTAGATACTGTTACTGTGCTTGAAGGTTTATACTGCATGTTATTACCAGGCAAATAATTGGAGCCCTCTTATGTGAAAATCACTAATGAAGCACTAAATAGAACAGTGCACATCGAACACAAGACCTTGGTGTGCATTTATTGCTGGCTTGTTATGTGTAATTTTTAGCATGAATTAATTACCCAAATTTACAATTGTTGTTTATGACTGGCAGCCTTTAATTCCCATTAAATGGGAAATGTTATAGGTAAAATATTTTTTGCAATTAATAACAACAACAACAAAACAACAATAATAATAATAATGATAATAATGCTAATGATAATGCTAATGATAATGCTAATGATAATGCTAATAATAATAATAATAATAATATAACACTGTTTTTACTATTATTTTATTGTCTGGTCTGTACATATTCATGGTATCCATATACTGTATATACATTAAATGTTGTAGGTAAATGATTTTTGCTATACATAATAATTAGAATAATTAAATTTTTAAAAACGGTTTCATTTAAAAATGATTGGAGTGTCTGCATATATTGGCGGTATGAATTAGAAAAGTAAAACAAAAGAAGAAAATACAGTAAACGTTTTTCTATCTTGCATTATATCTTTCATTAATTTTTGGATGAAACATATTGTAAAACTAATATTTAATATAAACAATACCTAAAAGCTAGGCTTCTTTTTCTTGTTCAGCAAACACTTCACCCAGAAAAGACTCACTTTGTCCATCACTGTTCTTCTTTTGTCATTGTCTGTGACTTTGTGGAATCTATTTGATCACGTGATCGAATGTGATATGAATGATCTATACTGTATAGACTGTGCTCAATGATGATATTGTTAATTCCAACAAATATCATTTTTTACAAATGTACTATTATTCATATGCACAATACATTCCACACTTTGCTCATATTACAGCTATTGTTGCATGACGTTCACATATCAGGACGGTTGGTTCTCAGTTAAAGATAATTATTTCTTTATCGTTTACTCATGTCAGAGCCTATAGCTGCATACTTGGTCTTGTATTTCAGGCCTCAGCAGTCAATACAGTAGAATTTAGGAGAAGGTCTTTTGACATTGGAGCAATGTGTCTAATAACTCTCCCATTTCCGTTTGGAAGATTAAACACATTCCATATACCTTAAAATGAACTGTTATTGACTGTCCACATGTGCGGACGCTGTGCAGGAATGGACTATTTTGACTGCAGATTTAAGTCTTTAGTTTATTCACATTTGGTTGGCAATTTGACACATAGTCTGAGCTAATGTGTTATTAGCTACTAGAAACAACGAGATGTATTTATTATCTCTCATGTCTAATCCAGATTTTGCAATGTCCTTGCAATTAATAAAGACTCAATAAACCAGCTATTAGATGTTGCCAATCATACACTAATAAGATGTGAATATAGCTGTTTGATTTATGCACAATATTTAGCAATTCCGTGCTAATATGTAAAGCATAATGCACAGGGAATACATCTTTTAGAAGCATCTAAGCATCTTGATGTCTTGTTTTAAGAACTATGGCCATATGTAACTGACCAGTCAGTGATCTCAGTTGTGTGCCTGAAATCCCAATTTAATGCTGTTAAAAGATGCTATAACTATGCCTGTGAACAGTTCTAATGAGTGACAGATTTATAGTGCAATATGTATGATCATAATTATTACATTTATTATACATGTAATACAATAAATATAACATATGAATAATTATATTTATATTTATTATCTGAAAAGGATTACCATACCTACCATGTATCTACACTAACTGTCTATTCTAATATGTAGCTCATACTTTCTTATACATGTAGCACAATGTGTAGCTCATATGAATAATTAATTTATTTAAATACAGCCTGTAGGAAACCAATACCCCTATTTGTCTACACTAACTGTCTATTCTAATAGCTCCACTTTCTATACAGCAGCACTGTGTAGAGTGGATCATTCTCAGCACTGCAGTGCCACTGACATGGTGGTTGTATGTTAGTGTGTGTTGTGACCTCAGTGTCACTGCTGGACTGAGAATCGTCCACCAACCCAAACTATCCAGCCGTCATCTTGTGGTGAGCATCCTGAGACAACTGAAGAAGAACTAGAGGATGACCAACACAAATTGGGCAGCAGCAGATGAGTTACTGTCTCTGACTTAGTACATCTACATAGTGGACCAGCAATGCAGGAGTGTCTAATAGAGTGGACGGTGAGTGGACACAGTGTTTAAACACTCCAACACACCAACAACCACATCAATGCAGTACAAAAATGATCTGCCATCCAAATAATACCTGCTGTGTGGTGAAAGGGGGGTAATAAAGTAGGCAGAGAAACAGATAGACTACAGTCTGTAATTGTAAAACTACCAAGGACTCCTGCGTGGTCACTGGAGCTGATCAACTGGACACTGATTGTAGATGCAAGGAAAGTGTATCTGTGTGAGTGCTCAGCGAGTGTAGTTCTGTTATCAGTTTATAATAGCGTATCCCTAATGATAATATTTTAGCGTAGACACTAACTCTATGATGGGTAGGTGGTATGAGCAGTGTGCCCCCACTGCCCCCCCAAAAAAAGTGAAACCCATGGCACAGGTCTAAACACATCGGATCCAACTCTGTGAGGCTCTATAGCTTCAATACAGCTTAGGCAGGTTAGGTGATGTTCAACAGTAGGGGGCACTAAATATGAGCACATCATGTTGATTGTTGGTTAGGTACGCTGCTACTGTACATCAGCTTATACATGATATGGACAAAAGTATTGGAATACCTCCAGGAGCTTTTATCACATCCTAAATCCATAGAGTTGCCCACCCCCATTCTTGAGACTGTAACAGCTTCTAGGAAGGCTTTCTACAAGATTCTGGGATACATCTGTGACAGTTTTGTCCATTTATTCAGAAGAGTATCTGTAAGGCCAGACACTGATGTTGAATAAGAGGGCCTGGCTTGTAACGTCCCTTCTAGTTTATCCCAAAAGTGCCAAAGCTCTGTGTGGGCCAGTCACATTGTTCCATGCCAACTATGGCCTTATGGCAATGAGACTGAATACAACATCTGAATTCAAAGACTTAAGAGGTATGATCACGTTTTTATTATATCCAGGTTAGTGTCTGGCTATAAATTACACTTATCTGTTGGAGGGGTGGTGGGGAGTGGGGTGGTTGGGGGTGGAGTAACATTAAATTTTGAAATGCAAGTCTGTTAAGACTGTTAAGCCAGCTGATCTGGATTTGTGTTTTACAATGAGCATGCATTTGGTCTGTACTGCACATATTTTAATGAAGTTTATTATTGAGTTTGTGACCCATAATCATGTATCAGCCAAGAACATTATAATTAAGACCTTCGCGTGTCTACAGGTGAGAGTGATTTGCTTGGAAACCTAATTACAAGTGTTAATGATTCTTGTGAAAAAGTAGCTATGAGCACAGAATAAGCACCATCCCAAACAAAATCTTAGTTCTACAGATTAAATGTCCACTACAGTGTATAAACTAGTTACAGGATTCAGGAATTATCCTACAGGCATTACTTGGCAGAAGACAAAAGCAGAAAGAATAAAACTTAGAATCTTTTCAGCCGATTCATTATGCATCACACTGATTTTCCATGTTCCTAAAGGTCTACACTGTTATCCACATTCTTCGGATGTAAGTAGTCGTACGGAAGCTCAAGATTCTTGTTTCTTGCTTCAATATCATCCTCGAGAGCTTTCAGATCTTCTCTAAACTGTTTCATCTTTTGAAGGGGCACCGCATCGCTGAAGAGCTCCTCTGGGAAATATCCGAGGGGATACTGCAGGAATATAAAAAAGGAAGTTACTGTTATAAAGCATCATGGCGGTGTCCATTAAAAGTAGGAAGAGCTCTGAAGAACGAACTGTTCGTTAAAAATATGGGACGCAATGCTCTTCATATAAGAGCAGAGTAGAGCACAGTAGAAAACACCTGCTTAAGCATTAACGCTGGCGTTTGATTTTCTATTTGTGCCACATTATGGCTGATTCAGTTTCATTAACCGTATATTAATAAAGCTCAATGGACAACAGACAACAGGGATAGGTCGAGACCTCAGAGAGCTGACAAGGCTGAAGTTAGCTTCCTATTCCCAAGTTTCTTGTTCGCATTATCCCATTTCCACCTTAAATGGTGTCGCAGTTATATTCTTTAAGATGGAACAGGAACATTCCCACGAGAAGCTGAGAATACCTGTCCACTATGGGAGGAAACTGCGACACTGTGTTTACAGCAACGTTGCCCCTGTTTTGTGCAGCCTTAAAATGCCTCACATGCTTATGCATGAGAGACAGTAGCAAATTCTGGGATTTTCAGGTGTACCGCCCAGAAACTGTGTGTTAAGGGTCATGTGCAGTTTCTTACATAACACGTAGGAGGAAATGCATTAGAACTGCACCAGAAACTGATGTGAAAGGTTTAGAACATCGGGCCCTGACAGAGTCACTGGTCATGTATTTGGACATACATTATCCGTGGACTTCTTAGTCAACAGGTGCACAACGGCGATTGATTTCAGAGTGCCTTTGACATCAGGTAAGGCCCTGATTACAGTCTTTTCCGTTGTGTCCCCCTTTTTGGTGGGAGGAGGAATCCTCATGGTGGAGGGAAAATTGGGCATCCAGGCACCAAAGTCAAACTGAAAGAGCAGACAAGATGGAGAGCCATGTGAGTCAAAAACACTGGAATAAAACAAAAAAGAAAAAACAAAAAACAATCAGTCAATTCACCAAATCATAAGGACATGAAAGCCTGCACTTGGATCATCACTCTATGGGTTTTAGCCCACGCAGCTAGTCTTTCAACTGGATCTGTATTCACTAAGCGTCTCTGACATTTTTGTTTAAACATAATTACCAAAGAAGCACCCAATCTTGTTTTCCACTCAGAGGTGCCTGCAGACCCACTGTTATTATCTATAGAGCTTGGACAATTTAAACAACTGTGTATGTAGGAGTTTAACAACATTAGGTTAGGAATCGAGTTTGATCTAATGCTTACTTGAGAGCTGAAGCAGAGAAGACACCACACGTTGGCTACAAAGTGTAATTCTATGCATCCGGTGAGTAAGAGGACAGAAACAAAGACAAATATAACTGGGTTCAGTTTTGTGGGTAGTCTGTATTTTGGCAAACTGATATGTGGTTGGTGTAGCTCAGTGGATAACACCACTACCCGCCAAGTAGCCACCACCACATGTGGGAGACTGGGGTTTGAATCCCGGTCTGGGTGACTATGCTGTGCTACACCAATAAGAGTCCCTGGGCAAGACTCCTAACACTACACTGTCCCACCTGTAATGTGATTAACCTTGTAAGTTGCTCTGGATAAGAGCCTCAGCTAAATGCAATGATATAAGAATTACTGAACGAACTAAACCCAGACAGCAGGTCCATATTAATGCCTCATTGATTCTTCATCAGAATTTGGTTCAGGTTGAAATGTTATTATTAAGATACGGCTGGACCAGTGTGGAACTATCAGTGAAAGTCAGCAGCACTGACGATGAATTTACATTGGTTTATAGTCGATAGGTAGATGAAGGTCAATCATTGTAACAATGTTAACCAGTTAAATGGCTTAACTGTTGTTTACTGGGCAGAGAAAAGTGCAGGTGAGTGGTTTATATACCAGAGACAGAGAAGTATTCTTACTTCTTCACTTTGTTAAATAGGAACTGGTTAAACACAGTTAACACAGCTCGATTTCCAGCCTTTCCAGCACTCTCAAGAACAAAGGAGATCTCGTGAAGCAAGCCAGTCAAAGTGACTTTGTGGGCAAGTTAGTTGACTCGTCGGCCATCTTGGCAACACCCCCTGGCAGTTATTTCCAGCCATACAAGACCGCATTCCTCTCTCTTTAAATAGGGAGATACAATAGCATACACCCTACAGCTTAAATATTCCCCCACAGTTCCTGCAGATTGTGCAGTAGGGCTGGGAGTAGCGTGACACCAGGCTTTCAGGATGTGTGACAACAAACCCCTCATCAA
Source organism: Prochilodus magdalenae (assembly GCA_024036415.1). Lineage (NCBI taxonomy): Eukaryota > Metazoa > Chordata > Actinopteri > Characiformes > Prochilodontidae > Prochilodus > Prochilodus magdalenae. The sequence goes on along the minus strand of JAMWET010005256.1, from coordinate 321,208 downwards.
GGCGCTGACTATGGTGCCTCCACACACTGATTCGTTGGTAGAGTCCACGAGGACAAAGGCAGGACTTGTCACTGAAGATGACCTACCCACCAAGTTTCACGCCCGTCAGTTGATTTTTTCTGGGTGCTACTATTTGTGCTGTTCGTTTGACCATTAGTGTTTATCTTTATGGTAGCACAGCATGCACTGACCATTTTACTCTAGCAAGATGACCCTTCCACAAACCCTAGAGCCCACCCCCTAATCCCGTTCCCCAATCTTCCAAAACATTGCCCCCTCCAAATTCACACCACACTTTAGTTCAATCTGACTCTTAAAAATCATCTTATTAGAGCACAGTGTTACTTCGAGATGCTTAGTGAACACTGACTTTAGCAAAATGATAAAGTGTAACCTGGCCACTGTTGACTGCGGAATGTTGGGCAGACACTGTGAAGATCACCATGGCAATGAACTTGACAAGTTCAGCTACGGTCTGGAAAGACTCTGGGATTCCTATTGGTGGAATAGAAATAACATTTTAGGCAACCAGACAATAGAACTCTTGACAGCCAGTAGTATACATGCATCGTGAAATCCAAAAACTACTCCCAAAATAACTAAGAGCACAGCACACACCACTCTTGTCATTTCTTAGAAAGCCATGTTCTATTATCTCGTCCAACCATGCCTGGAGCTCAGGGTCCTTATGAACGTCATGCTCAGTGTAGTAATGTGGCACCACTCTGTCCACATACCTGGAGGGTTCAAAGTTCGTACATCAACTTGAACATCTACACAGAATATAATCTATGTGTGTAAATACGGCCTAGTATACATTTGTATATTGAATGTAGCTCCATCTTACTTGTGAATGATGTCCCACAACCTGAGGCCGTCATCTCTGTAGTAGTAATGGGGAATGTTCTCCAGACCTCTCTCCCTGATGTTGTCGGGCAAACACAGAGAACTATAGGTCAGACTGGCGTTTGCCCTTCTCAGGAACGTAAGCAGTCCTTTATGGCCTATAGCACTGTGCTGTGTGGTAAAGGTGTGAAGAGAAGAACAGTCACTGGGAAAAGTCCAGTAATGATTGCTGACACTAGCAATAATTGTGTAGGTTTTTTTTTACAAATAGTAAAGATCTGAAAGCATATATATACCTCAGCGAAATCCCCATCAGCTGAAATCAGTAATTTCCGTGCCAGGATATTGATTTGGAGTGTGTAGCGAATATGAGGAAAAAGGAGCTGTGGAGATAAAGAACAGATATGGCACAACAGTTTACAATATGCATATGAAAATACAACCCCAGTTCTGAAAGTTGGGACGCTGTGTAAAATGTAAATGAATGTAAATAAAAACAGAATGCACTAATTTGCACGTCTAATATAATTTCATTTTATTCACAGTACAACATAGAACACATATCAGATATTGGGAGTGAGACATTCACCATTTCATGAAAATGATTAACTCATTTAGAACCTGATTGCAGCAACGCATCTTCAAAAAGTTGGGGCAGGGAAAAAGGGAGGCTGGAAAAGGAAGCAGTGCTAGTAGAGAGGTAGAATTTCTCAGAAGTAAAGATGGGAAGAAAGAGGTTCACAAAACTGTCTAAAATAAAATGTTCCTTAATGTAGAACTGAGAAAACTATGGACATCCTGGACCTGGAGAATTCCCTGTGCGCAACGGACAAGGCGAACACTGAATATTGCATGCTCATGAAATTCCCCCAGGTATCGCTGCATTACAAGCAGGCATGGTTCTGTACTGGAAATCATACCATGCCATGTGCTGAGGACTCATAAGGAAGAGGCTTGTCTAGCTTGTTATTAGTGCAAAGTTTAAAAGCCTGCATCTCTGATGGTATCGTGTTGCATTAGTGCCTATGGCTGAGGAAGGTTACACATCAGAAAAGGCATTATACTATCAATGCTGAACAGCATATAGAGGTTTTAGAACAACACATGGACTGATCCAGACAACATCTTAGTCAGAGATACCGAGACAATGCTAAACAGCAGCATGGCTTCACAGAAGAAGAGTGCGGGTGCTGAACTGACCTGCCTGCAGTCCAAACATTTCACCAACAGAAAACAATCGTCGCATCATGAAACAAAAAATCCAGCACAGAAGAGCCAGAACTGTGGAGCAGCTCGAATCCTACATCAGACAAGAACGCAACAACATTCCTCTTCCAAAACACCAGTAATTGGTCTCCCCATTTCCCAGACGTTTACAGACTGTTGTTAAAAGAGGAGGGGACGCTACACAATGGTAGACATACCCCTGTCTCTACGTCTTTGAGATGCGCTGCTGCCATCAAGTTTCTTAGTGAGTTAATAATGTTCATGTAATGGTGAAATGTCTCACTTTCAATGGCTGATATGTGTTCTATGTTCTATTGTTATCACAATGTGGGTTTATGAGATTTGCAAATCATTATATTTTTGTTTTTATTGACATTTTTTTTACATTTAACACAGCACCCCAAATTCTTTGGAATGTAGGCTGTACATTTAGCTACTGTACGTCTCATATTCAGCTTAAATAGAGGAGTATAACTTAAACAGAGGAGACATAACCTCTAAATGAATGTGGTTTCTTATGCAACCAGATACCATCATGTGAACACCAGATTCTAATAAAAAGCACAATGTCCATTTCTGGTGCTCACCACATATAATCTAGTGCTCAGCAAATATATTTTAGAAGTCACCTGATACTATCTGTTACATCATAAAATTACGCCACATTCTTTTAGGATCTCCATCAGGATAAACCTATAAGCTAATTATAAATATCTATGATCTCCAGGCTAGAATCAAAGGCGTTCTTTGGTGCTAACTGTGCAATGGAGCTAACAAGTGTAAATGCCACTTCATGAAGTTTATAAATTTCTTTCACAGACCCTCGTGTACTTTAGTAGCTAGCATAGCAAGTTTATCAAGTCTCATCAAGAAAGCTGTGTGCTCTTCAGGGCTGGCCTTGTTGGTCTCAAGTAGTCCTCCTTTCTGCATAGGTATCAAAGCGTTCCTGTGTTTCTATGGAAACTGGAATAAAGCACTCACCTTAAAGAGCGGATGAACAGAGGGCAGGGTGCGCAGAGTTGCCATGGTGAAGACCTCGGCCAGCAGGTGAGTACGCAGCAGATGGAAGTTCAGCTCATGTTCATTAAATTCTGCGTTTCTCACGAACAGCTTTGCCAAAAGCCAGTCGTGCTGGGAGTCAGTGGGGAGGAAAATGGGGTTGTCCACCCCGGGCTTCTGCTTCAGCTAGGAGCAAGAGAGTTTTTAGCTTAGTGGAAAGGTTTAAGCCCATGTTAAGCTCTGGACCTCTGGCAGGTCCTGGCTGGTATTCGGCCATCAGCAGTTAAAGAAGTTGGTGTGACAAGAACATACAATGTCTTTAAATGGGGTCTGGTCTTACCTGGATAGCGATGGGCAACAGTTTGCCCTCAGGATTGCTGAAGAAAAGGCAAAGGGGGGCAGCCATGTACTGCTGCTCCCCGTCTATCAGGTTTCCTTGAATTCCATCTAGTTGTGCATAGTCGCACAGGAAGATATTTCCCTTCTGATTAAACACATTTAAAAGCAAATCAGAAAACAGTACAACAGTAGCAAAGCTGAATCACTCAAGTGCGGTGTTTGCACACTCTACCTCCATTTCGTTCTCCAAAGAGCTCTTCTCTGGTAAAGAAGGCCTGACCATGGCACTGGTGACCGGAAAATTCTTAGGCAACTTTGAGCAACGGTTGATCTTCATGGGATTCATCCCATTCAGACATTGGTAGCCAAAGAATGCATCACTCCTCCAGTGTTTCTTGACATATTCTGGAAAAGGTTATAGACAGATGACTGTATTATGACGGTGGTGGTCAGATCCAACAAATACACTATAGGTGCAATTTCCCTGTTGCAGGAAAAATAAATACCATATGTCTTAGAGTTAGTATTCATCCTGATATCCTCAAGCTCCTGTATACTGTTCCATGTGTTGGAGGGATGATGAAAGTTGTTCAGCTGTAACTCCACTGAACTGAAACACAGTTAGAAAAATAGCAAGGTGTTTTAAACAGGAACCACGACACATACATTAGCTCAGTCATTCTACCAAATGGAACCTACGCTCTCAGCAGCGTGTACTTAAACTCCTTTTCCTTCGTGAAGGAGAATCTGATCTCATAAGGCAAACTGCTCACACTGTCCGCTTGTACAATGTGAGGCATTTCAGGGTCATACACGCTCCATCTGCAAGACACACAGTACACACTGTTACTCTGTTGGTAATGCATGCAAATGAGCTCACTGAGTGTCTGCTACTGAGGGCTTCCATCAAGGAGAATCCACAATCAATAGAATTTAAAGATTGGCTTGAAATGCCTCTTCTAAAATTCACAAAATGTTAGCAATTCTCAGAAGATGCAGACTCATAATCAAAAGAGTAGCTGCACCCAGAAGGAAGAGTGCAGCGTGAGTGGGAGGAAAGATAATGGTCACCATAAACAATAAATGACGATAAATTTAGACTGATATGGGTAATATTCTTTGAGCTACACATCCAGAAGTAGTGTCTCTCAGTATGGTGTCGGGTTGCCATGTTTGCTAACCCAACATGCCAGACGACTTGTCTATAGTTGCACTGACTGATGCAACAGCCACGCTTGCAGACATTCAGCGAGCAGTGATGTCCTCCATGAGCCATGCTGCTAGTGCCAGCACCATTGGCAAACAGCTGTATGATGCAGGACTACATGCACATCGACCCTTACGACGGCTGCCCTTGACACCACGTCACCGTCACCAAACACTGTAACTGTGTCGTGCCAGACTGACTCAGAATGGAAGTGGGTTATCTTCAGTGACGGATCCTGCTTTTGTCTTGGTGGAGACGACCAACGAATTTGTGTGTGGAGGCACCGAGCTCAGAACCAAGATGAGTGGTTTACTGTCATGCGTCACACGTCCAGAAGGCCTGGGGTCACTCCACCTCTACCCCAACCGTACAATCTGCAGGAACTTGTGAGAGTATTCAAGCTGCATGGGATGGATTATCACAGGACACCATTAGAAGCCTCTACCACTCCATACCGAGACATCTGGGTTTGAGTTAGCAAACATGGCGGCCCAATGCCATACTGAGAGACACTACTTCTGTATGTGTAGCTCGATAAATATTACCCATATCAGCCTAAAGTTATCACCTATTTATTCTTCTGGATATCTTCCTTTCCAATAGCACTGAAATCCCACATCTCCTTCTGAGTACAAGTGTTCTTTGATGGTGACAAAGTTATTTGAGATTTTATGAGCAATTATTCATTTCTTTGTATTTTATTTAATATATGTTTTACAGTTCTAGATTTTTATCTGATCTTCAGAACAGTGTTCTATGTAATTGTTTATGCAGATTTTATCTGCATTTTTAGTGTCACTTTTATTATTATTTTCAGATTTTTTGTGTGCAAACGTTTGAATCCACAAAGTGGCAAATGGCAGGTATAAGGTTTGGTTACTTATTTGCTAAGCTCTGGTGCAAAACTAAAGAATCAAACTTATAACATGTGGCAGGATGAAAACACTGGCAGACCGGTTCGGCTGATGTTTCACTTACTTGAAGTCCTGACTTTTTTTTGTTATATCTTCTTGTCGATGACGATTGGCAATCTCCTCTGTATCCTTGTACCATAACATAGCTACAGAGAACATGGAAAACGAATACATCCAAATAAATGATTTATGATTTTTAACTTATTAACATATACTGGAAGTTCCATTGTTATTGTCACCTTTTAATGGAAACAGTATCTAACTAAAGCAGGCCTCCATTCATATTTCAATGTTTAGGTCAGCTGTGATGGAACAAGCTAACATGGAGGCCACTGAATCATTTTTCCTGCTTTCATCATTTCTTGAAGGTGCATACAGATTGAATGGTGTTTAAAACTCTCATAAAAACCTTTAGCATTGTGTAGATTAATTATATATTAATTCTATTAATTGATTAATTAACATATACCCAAATAATGAGCATTAAAGCAAACACACACAAAACACTTTTGCTTGTTGCTGGTGTTCCAAACAGTAACTCATACAGGAAAAGGGAAACTTCAACATCAAAAAAGCATTATGTTGGTACAGGGGGTGGAACATGAATTACATAAATATATATAATTTTTTATTTTGAGTGATATAAAATATATTAGTGGAAATAAATTTGATTCCTTAATAAAAAGAAAGCTTGTAATACATGTAAACAGAAAACCAAAATGGAATTGAATTGATTAAATTAAAATTTTTCATCCTGTGCATATCCTCTGCTGTTTTTTTAACTACATGTACAGTATTTTTGTTAATTTGCTGCATTTAAAGTTTAACAAAGTCAAATGAAACTAAATGAAAATTAAATTAAACTGAAACTCTAAACGTTTTTTGTCTACCTACTTCCAGGTGCTTATTAGCTGGTGTATTCCAGATGGTTAACTAGCTAACAGGACTACTATAAGTGATGAAATGATTGTCCGTTTCACAGTAAACGACAGTAAGCCTCTTATTTTCCATGTCGAGACTGTGTTTACCATTACAGCCAGGGTGAATTACAGCAGTGTAAGAACCTTGGAGGGAGCCAGTGAGGGTGTAGATTTGTCTGAAGTGTGGCGGTATTTTGTATTTAGTTCTTTTCTTTATTTAAATCCGCCTGGTTGGTTAATCACACGTGTTTCTGTGGTGTGACCTACACATATTTAACACCTCGGTTAGATATGTTAATAGAAATTCAGGTCATTTAAATGAAATTAGAAGAGATCATAGTTTAGGTAACAACACTCTTGGATTGGCGTCCCAAAGCCATGGGTAGTCATGATGACTTGAGGAATGAGAGCATCTCTGTTTTGGATTGGTAGTCTCTGAATTTTGCAAACAAAGATAACACTTTACATTATATACTGAATAACTAACAGGAAGTAGTGTGAAGTCATACCCAAAACAGCAGTTAACTGATGTTGAGTAAACTTTGTCAGCTGTTCCATGTTTAGTTACAATGTGAATGTAGTTGTTATATGTTTAGTTGAGGTTAGTTAGCATTGCGATCACTGTTAATGTCTTACCTCATGCTAACCAATGCATTACTTTAAGTTAGTTAGGCAATACTTAATGTAAAGTGTTACCAAAACAAGCATCACAGTGCAGCTCTGTTATAACTCCTCCTAACATGCATGTTCACTATTGTGGTGAGCATAAATATGAATTAGCATGTTCCCACACTGTTGTATTTGTAGTTACAAACCTGTAGCCTCTCTGAGAACTGCTTTCTTTTTAGGAGACAACCACTGGTAACACGGGAAAAGTAGCTGGTGTCCTTTAGGGTCAGTGACGGTGACTTTGAAACAGAACCAGTAATCTTCAAACACAAGGGCCTTGAGCTCCAGCTGAACCAGAAGGAGCTTTCCAAAACTTTTTTCCCACGACACAGTCACTGTCTTCTGTTGGGGCAAGTAATGTTCAGATTACACCACACTGTTAGGATACTATGAGGCATGATATGATGATTTGCTTTAACCCACTGCACAACATTCTTCAGGGCATTACTGACCCCTAAAGAGAAAATTGCTTTTCAGCCAAAGTGCTTACATTTCTCCCTCTATTACAAATCCATCTCAATATCACATATTCAATATTACAGTACATACAAATGCTTTGCAAAAACGGGCATCATTCGTGAAGAAGCTAATCATAGCTAAAAAGCTAATCATGCAGGATGCACATGGTTGTGGACCAGACGAAACAAAGTAGCGCTACGGACAGACTACTGGGGCAGACTACTGGGGCAGACTGCTGGGGCAGAGTACTGGGGCAGAGTACTGGGGCAGACTACTGGGGCAGACTACTGGGGCAGAGTACTGGGGCAGAGTACTGGGGCAGACTACTGGGGCAGAGTACTGGGGCAGAGTACTGGGGCAGACTACTGGGGCAGAGTACTGGGACAGAGTACTGGGGTAGACTACTGGGGACAGGGGCAGAGTACTGAGGTACTGGGGTAGACTGGGGACAGACTACTAGTGGGCAAACTGCAGGCAGAGTACTGGGGCAGATAACCACTGGGTAACTGGTTGCCAGGTAATGAGCAAAATTGCATATTCTTATACAGCAATCAGATATCAGTTTACCCGGGGAAGAATTTGACTACCATGTGTAAATGCATGTGGCTAAATTCTTATCAGGACTGGGGTTACGTGAAGTGGCCAGTAAATTGGGTCAAAGACTACTGGGGCAGAGTACTGGGGTAGACTACTTGGGCAGACTGCTGGGGCAGACTACTGGGGCAGAGTACTGGGACTGGGAACTTATTAGCCTAATAACTTTCAACAATTATTATTCAACCGGGCATCCTAAACGCTACTTTACACAGTCTTGTGGATCCACCGGACTTAACATTTCAAAATAAGTGGGACATGCATAAAACATCACTCCAGATAGTTAGAATTTACCAACATCATTTTTACTTGAACTTAAGTACATAGTACACAATCAAGTAGAAGCTACAGTTGTGTGGAGTTAACTAACATAACATTTTATGTAAATACATTTTTTTTGAGTGCACCATGGATACACCCAATTAGTTGACTGTTATATGCTATTAATTAAGTTCTTGTATTTCGGCATTCATGCATGGTCTTCCCATGACCATGTACCAATGCACAATCATGAATAGAAATGACAGCCATTTGAGCAAGGCATCGGTTCCCTAGCAAAGCTGAGTAGTAAACCTTCAACATGTCGGCGCTATAGAATTTCTTTAGCCAGTCCAATGTCTTAATACTGATATGCTGACCATGCAGAAATCAGATAAATGGGAAGACGATAATGAATTTGCACCATTTATAGATAATAAGCTATATCTGAACACGTGAAATAGAGGTTATAAGTATAAATCAGTTTATTAAATCTCATTTTTAATAATAAGAATGAAATTATTTTCACCACTGCTTCTCCAGCCCAGAACAGCTGCATTCTTTTGTCTGGGGCAGGTAAGCTTGTCAGGTGGTTGGCAACAAATCTCGCTATCAATTCATTCATAACGTTAGCGCTTACCGCTCAAATGAAAGAGCAAAATGACAGATGGCACAGACTACAGGGCTGGATAAAATATGGAAACAGCAAATGATGTGCAAATTTTTTACGCACAATATATATATATATATATATATATATATATATATATATATATATATATAAATACACACGTTTGTTTTTGCTTTAATTGCTTTATTGTATTTCAATTGCGTTACTTCAGAGAATGGCAACGGCTTGCTCATCATTATTTCATTTTAGCTGCCTAAAGTAGCCAGAGCTATATTTCATTTGCCCTGTCTACATTCACCTGTCGGATGTTTCCATATGGACAGTCTAGAATACTTCCCCAATAAACGAATGGCGGATCAGAAAGCAACAGTAACTGCATTATGCAACAACTCAGTTGTGGCATTAGAACATTGTCAGCTTTCAGTAAAGAGGTAAGAAGAAAAGAGATGTGAAAAGGTGAGATCTTCCCGGGAGCAGTACTAAGACTTAATGAAAACTAAAGTCACAAAAGATGTCATAGTATAAAAATTTTATCGTTTGGAATACGTTGAACTTACTGAATGGTTGCCTGCAAAGCGGCCAATGTTCTGTGGCTCACTGCTACCCTTTGTACCGATGAGCGTGATGATGACCATGTTGGCTGTCCCAGCAGCGAGAGCATCACCAGTGAAGACTTCAACTGTGTATTTTGTCATGGTTCCCCTGAAATGAAGGTTTCTTGTGTTGTGGGAAAGGTGGATGATGGTTCGAGGTTCAGGTGTGGAGAAAGGCGCCCCTGGTGTAGTTAAAACAAAGGCCGTTTTTAAGTTAGGGGAAAAGGGCAGAAAGAGTTGAAACAAAAAACCCAGATGTCAGTCTGGACAGTCACTGCAGTGATGAACAGTATTGTGGAGACAGTGATGGCTTTCACTGTCGAAAAACAGGCTCAATTCACATTTAACTGTGTTCAGTCAACCACCCTTCAATAAAAAGAGTCATGGATTAGAGTCACTTAGTCATTTAGTAGTTTCAAAAATGTCAAGCCTGATTCTCAAGACCTTTAAAGAGTGGAGAAGTCTATGACAAAAGATGAAAGAAAACATTAGTTCATTAGTAAAGAAAAAACTACTACAGGTAAAACTACAACACTCTCGCCATAACACAAAAAAAAAACTAAAAGATGTTGCAATATTTTGCTCTCCGGTTTTCTGGCTAGCTGTACAGCTGGGCCTAGCCGGACCTGAATCCGAGTGGTAGGACGAGGCAGACGTGTTAAACCATGTCACCATGTGTTGACTATGTACTCAATAGCAGCAACATGCATCAGGTCAAACCATCACCCAGACAAGTCTCCAACCTGCATGTGCCTTGGCTGATAATCAATTCTGAGATGAGGGATCAGTCTGAATATAAACTTATTGGTCACAAATTATTGATCACATTCCTTAATAATAAAGACATATGGTCTCCAATAATAGAGATATATATACAGTGCATCATTTTTGGATCCAGGAAATCTTTAGTGGAATCTTGCTGGATTCAAATGGCTTACCTTTCGGTGTGCAGGATCAAATCTTATTGAAATGCTTCTCTCAAGCCTTCAGTTGCTGGACGTCCAGCAGGTTTCTGGTAAAGAAACGAAGTAACAAAGGAACTACACACAGCAGGTAGCTGATTAAGTAGTCTTGCTGAATGTGACTTCCCAGCAAGCTTTATTTGTGTTGTGACACAGATGATGTGGCAACACTGTGCCTCAGAGATGCTATCAGTCGGTTGATTTTAACAGATGAGGCCATGTCTAGATGGCCACAATATGTCTAGATTGCCAAAGCATCAACTGTCAACGCTGCCCCAACAGTGAAAGCCATCATTTCTCCACAGTGCTGTTCATCACTGCAGCAACTGTCCAGACTGACATCTGGGTTTTTTCTTTCCACTCCCCCCCCTAACTAGAAAATGGCCTCTGTTTTAACTACACTATGGGCGATATTCTCCAAACCTGAACACTGAGCCAGCATCCGCCTTTCCCACAACACAAGAAACCTTGTCTCTTCTTTGAGAGCTGTTTATTTTGAAGTAGCTTGCTGGTGGGTTAAGTACTCAGTCACAGGTTGCTAACCTGAAGGAACATACAACATACATTTACTAAGTTGTTCATAAGTATAAATCATAAGCACACTGACTAACTGGCAGCTGCTAACTGATGACAGTCCTATAGGTGCTGTGTTACAGCTAAACAATACGCAGAAACGTCCCTCTCCAGAAAACACCTCCCTTCCAGAGTTTCTTTTTTCCCAATCACGTGATCAAGTCATGTGATCTGGGGTCTTCTCCCAAAAAGCTGTGGAAACCACTGAATATTAAACCCCAGTTTACCAGGAACTTGCTTTTGGTGCTTTGTTAAGCTTCACAATCACCTTCAGTAAAAATGGTTTATTTTTCTTTTGTTTATTTATTTGTTTGTTTTTATTTATTTTGAATTGACAGTGACAGCTCTCTGTGCCTTGACTTTACTTTTCAGTGCTGCCCTGATATCAACATTTAGCATGGCTATAATACTGTGAAATCATTGTCTCAGTGTTGAATTAAACTGAACTGTTAGGTCTGTGCATCTTTTCTTTTGTCTGGTGAGTTTAGTTAGTGTTATCAAAGTGGCTTCCCCTCCGGGATTAATAAAGTGATCTGTCTATCAAAGCTTTTGATTATCTATTTCCCTTATTAAAGCTGTGCTGGTCTGGTTGCACCATTTGACTTGCCACCTGACTTTTCAGATTATGTAGTGCAGTACTCCAAACTATTTTGCAGTTTGAAGCCTATTAACTGTATACTTTTTGCACAACTTTTAATTGTTTGTGAACCACCAATAAATAAATCATATAATAATAATAATAATAATAACTATACATTTTAATGATTTAGCTTTAGTCATACCATCTGACACAGTAAACTGAACCATTCTAGTCAAAATGCCTTTTTCAGGAATAATGAATGGAATTAAGGTCACTTGGTGTCTTTTTTTTTTTGTGGCCTGGCCCTCTTTTCTGAAAGCATGACAAGATAAAAGTCCGTTGTTTGGTTGTGCTGCCCAATATCAGAAGAAAGACCATAAGAACACCGCCTACTTAGATGTTCATACTGTATGTAAATAAACATTACGTTTCTATGTTTGGAACTGTTTCAAATTCTGTTCATTCGGTTGTACGAACCATAGACTTTACAAACACAGAGGGAAAAGTGAGCATTGTTTAACAGCTATTAGCTCCATCCACAATCCTCTCCGTTTCAGCCGCCATCGCATGTAGAACACCAAGAAGTTCAACACAGTGGAACGGAATCCCCATCACCAACTGCTGTTTTAGCAGTGTAATTGTGGGGTGGTGCAGACACACAAACACTCCACTTGCGCAAGATACAGCGGTTGTAGGCTATGGTGTAGACTACATTAGCCTTAACACACAATCCACAGTTCACAATGACAAGCTGAACACACTTTACTCCAGACGAGCTATCAAAGTAGAAGAGGAAACCCACAAGGTTATATCAAACCCACTTGATATTACCATACTGTCATGTTGGGACAAGACGAGGAGGCAGGATGCAAATGCAAGTCTTTAATAAAGAACAAATTTAAACAAAACCAGAGACACAAGCAGACTGAGAACTGACTGGGACCAGGGTTACACAAAAACAGACATGGAGACAAAGCACAAAGCCAGAACAGAGGGGGCAACAGGGGGTATAAATGAACAAGGACTAACAAGGAACACCTGGGAAGGGGCGGAGCTACAAACTAAGGACAGGTGAGGGATCTGACAAGAGGGCAGAGACAGGAGGAGCAAAAACCAAAACAAACAGAAGCACATGGAACAGGACAACAAAACACACAAACAGGCGCGTGACAGGATGCGACACATATTCACATTCTAGGCTTTTGTTTTGGCGCCAATGGTTAGAAAAAAGTTTTTACTATTGTATATTTTACACATCATCATTTTATCTTTTGTTACACGCTTAACTGAAAGTTTGCACAAAGGTTCTAGATAAAAGGGAACACAAACAATGAATTATGAGTGAGTACCTTTTATTTGTTACATGTGTGTCACATGTAAACTGTATTAATGAAACCCGTTTGGGCTCATTGTGTATTAATAATTTATTCATTAAATGTACACAAAAACCTAAAACGTCAATGTAACGTCTTATCCCACAGCCCTATGTGGAACAGCAGAACATCTTTCCGCACTGCTATCAGATGTTGAAACACTGTTTAACTGCAGTTATAGAATTTGTGTAACAGTGACTATGTACAGTGCAAGTCGCTGTACTCAATCAGTTTAGCAATTCAGCATTAGTCCATCAGTAGCTGTAGTGCAAGCACCCTACTTCCCAAATCCTGTTTCCTGTAGTACAGATGCTGGTACACTGTGGATTGCAGTCATGGCTTCTCTTGTTTCTAATAACTCTTAATGCTGAATTACCATGCTGAATTAGACTCCAATCTGTCCTGTCCGTATGCCTGCAGAACACAAGTGAATGTGAATTGGTGTCCTGAATGGTGTCCTGAGTATTCAGTAGGTCATACTGTGTCCTCAGAATAAGGCCGGAATGTGCTTTGAGCAGGTAGAGATCAGTTTGGGGGATTTATTTACAGGAATGATTTGTGTGATTAATGACTTGCAGTATTATTGCCAACTGTAACGGTCACTTTAAGGCAGGTGCAGTGCGCATGGCACAGTGGAGAGCCGGAGCGAATAATGGAGGGTATGGAGGAAAACGCGGGAGAGAATGTACGTGTGGTGAACTGTACTAGGTTGTAGCCTGGGTTCTCCTGTGGTGAACTAAAGTCATGGTGTGTTGGTGTTGAAGAGATGGGTCCGCCAATACTGTCTTGGTCGAATAGATAATATCATTTTTATTACAGACAGCATTCTTACAAGCACTAGAGTCCCTGTGAGAGTCCAATATGACTCTCACGAAAACAGACACACCCCCGGTTTTGTAGACTGAGCACATATGGAATGCAAATGGCCCCCTTTATTTACATCTCAGAAACTCACGCTAACATCATATGCATCTTATGGGCCTATTCCAGCCCCAGTCACAGGGAAGTTTTCCTCTGGGCAAAACAACCCATCCTATACATGCACTGTGGAAACCTTCTTCTGGGCAAAACATTCCATTCTATGCCTGCACAATAGAAACCTTCAGTTCTGCCAGCTGGTGATTCATATTCATGGAAACTTTCAGATAACTGGTGTTATCTGGGAACTTGTGACGAGTGAAGTCCTGGTGCTCTCATTGTTCATTAAACTGGCTCTGAAACCCCTTCACGACATGTTCCCTGCGTCTCTTCATAGAAGCTAAGTATCCACCCCTCTACGAGAGCACCCACCTAACACCATACTTCCATTCGTTACAAAAAGTAGCTTGTTCCCTTTTAGCTCCAGTTCTAAACTAAAGAAGCAACGTTTGGACACGTCATGGCTGTGACTACATTTATGGTAGTTGTAAATTTGATGTCTTGTCAAACTGAAGCTTACATCGTTTGAGAGAAAATCAAGCTCCACTCTTGCTCCAGATCTAAAAACATCCACAGGTGTAGCTCTCCATGCTTTCACTGTAATAAGATAGTTCAACTCTATGGATCTGAATGGAGGATTGGGATTATTTTATTATTAATTATTATTTATTTAATTATTTGGGGTTGTGAAGAGCAGAGAACACTATCAGCTGTTAAGAAGCATGTCCTGATTGGAAGCTGTAATTAGGAGTGGACGAACTAAACACACAAATACAATGATCTACACACATCCTTAAAGGAATAGTTGCAGCCAGAAGGAAGTGTGTGACTGCAATGCTTTCGGGAAGGACGATAGATGTTTGCTAACACTACATGCCAGATGTCTCGAGGTTCCTAATGGTGTCCTGTGATAAGCCATCCCATGCAGCTTGAATACTCTCACACAGTTCCAGCAGATTGTTCGGTTGGAGTGGAGGAGAGGTGACATCATGCCTTCCAGACGTTTGACGCATTACAACAAACCGCTCATCTTTGCGCTGACCGTGGTGCTTCCCTACACCGATACGTTGGTCATCTCCACCAAGACAAAAGCGGGACTCTTCACTGAAGATGATCTGCTAACCACTCCGAGGCTACACTGCAGTCTTTGGCAGGGTGGTGTTAAGGGCAGTCGTCATAAGGATCTGCGTACATGTGGTCCTGTGTTGTGCAGCTGCCTGTCAATAGTGCTGGCACTAACAGGATGACTTATGAAGGGCATCACTGCTTGCTGAACGTCTGCGATCATGGCTGTCAGGTCAGTCAGGTGCAGCAGTAAGGCCCATCCTTGCTTATGTCACATGCAGGGCTGAGTGTGAAACTTGAATCGTTTGCATGTCTCACAATGTCAAACTTACCCACCAAGTTTCATTCCAGTCAGCTGATTCCTTCTGGTTGTAGCTGTTTGTGCACCTGCTGGTTTGATTGTGAGTGTGTTCAGTTGTCTGTTTGTAGCTGGCTTCCGTGTGATTGTCTCATATTGTCTTCTTTTTCCTGATGCTGAAATTGGTACTTAATTGCTGTTTTAACAGGAAAGTAGATAACAGTAGGGCACACTCATTTCCTGTAATAGCACGTTTTTTCTAAATACTGGTACTAGTAGGAGAGAGCGGGCATCTGGTCTCACGGGTTCGTTGTCAGACTGTTAATATTTGCAACATCAGAGGCTGCTTATTAAAAGGGGAACATCAGGTTTGATCAACTGATAGTCTTATGTAGTCTGATGTCACATGCTGTCTGTGAGCTGAGATGAGCATAGACTTGTCCCTCTCCACATTCTGAGCTACATAAATTACAACAATACATCAATTATGTGCATCATGTTATTTACGTTAGAGTCTCTTCAGAGTTATACTGTACAGTTGTACTCAGTAGGGAATACAGTTGTAACAATATGGTTGAGGCAGGATGCAAGTGCACAGTGGTTTTATTGGCTTCAGTCCGGGTAGCAGGGTTCAAAACACAGGTGGGTACGACTAAAGACATGTCCATCAAGTGAAAGCAGAAACAAAACCAGGGACAAGAACTACAGACGAAGACAAACATTATAAAACAAAAAGAACAAGTACAGAAAGGAAACACGGCAAAACACACGAGCGAGTAACAGGCTCAGAACTCACGAAGGTACACCAGACCAGCACTAACACAGGGTGGAAATAACAGAGACTTCACAGACAGGCCAAACAAAGGGGTTTTAATACAAGTCCTAATTCACATCGGGTGTGGGCGTGGGTGGAGCCAGGGTGGAGGAGGAAAAACTGTGCTATGACACAAAGTAACCAGAGGGGGCGTTGTTTGAAGTGAGAACAAGACCAGGGAGGCAGACATGTTGTGACAACAGTGTCTTGTTTTACCTTTGCTGCACATGTCCTGCACTGAGCTAACATCACAGTATAGCAAACATTAGCAAACGTGGCAGCTTGTGACAACTTGTCACAGTGATTTTGGGGCAAGTTGTCACATATAAAACTGAAAGGCAGGCACAAACAAAAATAAATGGGCAAAAAAGAGGGGAACAAAAGAAAAAATGAAGGCAGTCCAGACTCAGAATGGCTCCTTATCAAACAAGTGTCTGAGCCTGGTTTGTATGGAGCCATTCACAGTCATCCAAATGAGATCTGGTCCAGTGTGTGGCATGCAAACAGTGGGCACATGAAGACTGCAGAGGCCAGGCTATTTATCTGTGCCGGAACTGTGAGTCTGATGCTGAGTCCGATTAGTGAAATCTGAGGTCAGGGATTTGAGAGCTCACTGAAATTAAAATAAATGGAACTGGCCGCTGGGCTAGTGGTACAACTGAGGCTAGTTCTGGAAAGTTGTGAATCCCTGGCAGCATGGCCTTCATTCTCCAGCGCTCAGGAGAAACTGAACATGTGGCATCACGGCTGATTGTTGGATCCCCGTGACCAGGGAACACTGTCCGTTTGAGGACCCCGCGGCGTTTTGCGGGTGTAGCTGCCAATGCTGGAGGTGCAGGTCAGCACAGCTGGGACAAAGTAAGCCGAGGGATACAAGCCGAAGACCAAGGATACAGCCTAGCTAAGGACTGGGGACACGTGTGCAGGCTGGGACTCCAAGCGCCAAAGGGGCATTGTTCGGATTGTGTTGATCGCCAGAAGAGCTAATCCTTGAGTTGGCTCATGTGGCATCTGCCACAGGCTCCGCTGGGCTCTGAAAAGCTTAGGGGGTGTAGTTATGCAAAGTGGCTCTCAGACGTGCCGCACATACACCTTGTTAAAAGGGTCAGTTTGTTGTGACCGCTATTCATGTTGTGTTGTTAGTGTGAGGATGAGTTTTCAGAAGTGTCTACCCTGCTTGGATGTTGTGTCCTCCCATGTTACTCCTGTCCTGTGTTTTATGTTGGGGCTAGTGCAAGGATGGACATTTCTTGTTGTCTGTTGAAGTGCCAGTTCAAAATAAGAAAAATATTTTTCACATTTTCCACATCTTCTTCAAGGCTGTTTCTAGAATACATGGTTATTATTAGCCAGTCTGAGTCATATAGCAACCTAAGCAGCTGGTCTTCAGTCTGGCTGAGGTTAGTCTCCCATTGCCAGGTCCTCTAGGAGAGTCTGGTACCTTTCACCACTCAATGTGGCCAGGAACAACCTCATACTGCAGCAAACTGAATCAACCAATCACAAGCCTGCTAAATTTCAATTTTGTTGACGTTAGCGGTTGGCAAGCTAACATAAGCACATATTTACTGTTACATTTAAAGCCTGGTGGGCTAATTAGTCAGCTTAGCCACATATACCCTTTCATCATGCTTGACAGAAGGAAACTTAAACGTACCATTAGAAGGAAAATGCTGTTTTTCATTCACTAATAATTACTACATTATTCAGTTAATATGGTCTGAATAGATGAGAATGCCTCCCTCGTCTGTTCAGCATGTTACAGATGTGGCAATGCTGGTGGCATTGCCATAATACTGTACTACGCTAGAGATGCAGAGTTGTGGATGGTCTCTGAGGTTGTTAAGAACCTCTTGGCTGAACATTTCTTTTTATTTATATAGGCAATGACAGAAACTGATGAAAGTCTCAGTTGAACTAGTGGCTGCGCTGCCTCTACGATTTCCAGTGGTACTGCTCTGTTTTATCTGTATCTGCTGGCGTTCAGAGAACATACACAAATAATGAACTGGGAGAGTAGCGTATATCTGTATCGATATCCATATTTAATGTTGAGCACAAATGAGCTTTAAGGCTGAAGGAGCATATGTGCCACTAATGGATGTCTTCCCAATTGTCTTTCTGATCTCCCGGACTCCATTTCCCAGAGTGCACTGCCCAATGACGTCACACCCACATGTCTTTGGTATACCAAGCACTCCCGCTCTAGTTCTCCAGAATACTGATTGGATTCAGAATACTGGTTGGATTCAGTAATCCCACCAACCACCCACTTCCACACCCCCCAACACACAAACACACTCACTCTTTGCGTAGTTTTGCTTTTCTGAGCCTTCCTATCTATCTGTCCATGCTTACTGGTTCTGACCTCGTTTCATTCCTGATTCCTATTCCTAGACTTCTCCCGTTGTTTTGGTAGTCTGTTGTTTGTGCTGCTGGTTTTTGACTCCGTTTCCGTCCTTCTGATTCGCTTTGTTATTAATTTTTTTATTTGAGCTCTTGACCTCGGCCTGTCTACCACTCATGACCAGGTATTACCCACTTTGCATTGCTGGCTTGTTCTTTGTTGTTGTGTAAAACTTCCGGTCTGCAATAAAGCTCCTTTGACCTTTAGTTCTGCTAGCATCGCTCCTGGTTCTTTGTGTCTGACGTCAGTACAGTAATCATACCTAAGAAAATCATGTATATCCAACATTCTGCATTGTTTATACAATTCTATATTGTTTATAATTAATGTTGTAAATATACTTTACAGCATTTATTAATTAATATTTATCAAATATCATCACGTTAAGTACACATTATAGTTTGATATACATATATATATATATATATATATATATATATATATATATATATATATATATATATATATATATATATACAGGGGTTGGACAATGAAACTGAAACACCTGTCATTTTAGTGTGGGAGGTCTCATGGCTAAATTGGACCAGCCTGGTGGCCAATCTTCATTAACTGCACATTGCACCAGTAAGAGCAGAGTGTGAAGGTTCAGTTAGCAGGTAAGAGCACAGTTCTGCTCAAAATACTGCAATGCACACAGCATTATGGGTGACATACCAGAGTTCAAAAAAGGTTGTTGGTGCATGTCTTGCTGGCGCATCTGTGACGAAGACAGCAAGTCTTTGTGATGTATCAAGAGCCACGGTATCCAGGGTAATGTCAGCATACCACCAAGAAGGACGAACCCCCACCAGCATCACGTAGTGACCTGGCCACTATCCTGCAAGAGGAATGGCTTAAACTCCCTCTGACCACTGTGCAGGACGCAGTATATGTCATTCCCAAGACCAATTGTATTCCGCAAAAGGAGGCCCTACACCATACTAATAAATGATTGTGGTCTAAAACCAGGTGTTTCAGTTTCATTGTCCAACCCCTGTATATATATATGTGTGTGTGTGTGTGTGTGTGTGTGTGTGTGTGTGTGTATTATTTTATATAAATGTATTAATATTGAATGGTAGATCACATATAATATAAATCACTTGTATTAATATTATATATAGATATTTTCGGGTGTCACTTTAATTGACTCACAGCTCTTCCTGTTCTCACACATATCACCCCCCAGTGGACTAGTCCCACCTGCCCAATAAGAGATCTGAGCAGAATAACTTGAGAGTAAATGCTATAAAACACATAACCTAATTCGCATGTCAGCACTGTTTGCTTTACCATGCTACACTATTGGAAATTACAGGAGGCCTATAATGAAGGATTAATTGTTATGTTCTGCTGAAATATTGGTGGCCATGTTTGTGTTGGCTGTGCTGGAACTAAGCACCTATAAGGGTCTTTGCACATTCCCCCTCATTCCTAACTCCTCTCTCCCGTCAGACAGGCTGCAATCACGGAACAATTTTCCACTACATGAAACCAACACGAAACAGCTTCCCTAAAGCACCTTTCATTAGCGGGTAATAACAGGTCTTGTAATTAGAGCTCACCCTGCATTAACCAAGACAAACCCAAACATTAATTAGCTAGAACACAATAAGAGGGGACAAGAATCAACACCAAGGCAATAAAGGTAAATGACTTAACCAGATAAACTGCAAGCTCAGGTTAACGATGATACCTTATTATAATCAACTATCCTGGGAAATACTGCTACTAGCTTTTAGCCTCCAGGTAAGCAGAGAGGATAATAGGGGGAGAGGGGGGTGCAATTAAAGGACGAAAAGAAAGAATGAAAAGAGAGACGGAGAGAGGATGAGAGAAAGGGAGAGAGAAAGAGAAACAGAAATACAGAGAGTATGAGAGAGCCTCGTTTTTCCTTCTCCAGTACCTGAGAGAGCAGAAAGGAATCAGAGAACAAAATGAGGACAACATCTGAAAAACAATGGGGTGGAGGAGAGAGTGCGCTGATGAGCGAACAGTGAACCGTGAAATTATTTATTATAGCAGGATTGCCCAATCTTAGTCCTGGAGATCTACCACCCTGGAGAGTTCAGATTTAACATACCTATCTCTATAATTCAGATGCCCCTCATGGCTGCCATTGCCTGGATCAGGTGTTTTGGAGTCAGTGTTGCAGTAACACGGTATGGGTTTTTTTTCTATAATGAAGTAGTGTAGCAAAAACAACATTATTACACTCATCATGAAACAGCTGCACCCAGAAGGAGGTGTGGGATTTCAGTGCTGTTGGGTAGGTAGGAACAATAAATGATGATACATTTAGACTGATATGATCAATATTTATTGAGCTACACATACAGAAACAGAGAAGTAGAGAAGAAGAATGGTGTCAGGCCACCATGTTTGCTAACACAACATGCCAGAAGCCTCAACATGGAGTTATAGAAGTTCCTAATGGTGTCCTGTGATAATGCATCCCATCCAGCTTGAATATTCTCACATAGTTCCTGCAGGAGGTGGAGGGACACCAGGCCTTATGGACATGTGGTGCATGACATCATACTATTCATTACTGAAGATGACCTGCTGTCATTCTGAACTAATCCCTGGCAGTCTGGTGTGATACCATTGCAGTCTTTGGTGATACTGACAAGGTGTTGGACAGTCGTCCAAACATGCGCCATGCGGCCGTCTGTCAATGCTGTTGGCACTAATAGGATGACTCGTGGTGGACATCACTGCTCACTGAATGTCTGCAATCGTGGCTGTTGAGTCAGTCAGGTACAGCGATAAGGCCCGACTTTGCATACATCGCCTGAGAGGCCAAGCATGGAACTTAAATCGTTCACATGTCTCACAATGTCAAACCCACCCACCAAGTTTCTTTCCTGTTGATTAATTCCTTCTGGGTTCAACCATTCTGCAACCATGGCTAAGTGTAGTTATACACAGCGCATGTACAGCAGATGTTTCCTCTGTATAGACTCTCCATGCCTGCACTGACAGGACATTGTGAGCATGTTTACTAACCGACTGAGTGACTTCAGTTTTTAACATGAGCAGTGGACATGCCGTATTTTTTGCGATATATTATTCAGATATGAACTTTTATTAATAAACCTATTATTCTGAGGCAGCGGTTTCTCAAACAGCACTTGTCATACCTAGTTTTATTCATGCATAACTGGGCAGGTCAGAAATTATGACAGGTCTTTTAAATGATTTTCCTGACTCTACAGGCTTACACTTAACAGTTCCAACTAATGCGATGTCTGAAACAGTACATACCCTGATATACTCTTCATGTACCATTGTATTACACTTCTGTCACATCCCTTCATATAATATATACATTAACTTTTATCTCCTTTTATTAAAAAGTAAACGTTACTCTTTTATGTGAATACTCATGATTGACAGACCAATAGAATTGGTCCAAATCTACTTAGAAACCCTGTTGTTATGTCAGCCTCCACTGCAGGTTAGGACAGCTGCTTTATACTCCTGTAAAGTTCCATCTTGGAGGTATTGTGGCCTGCATAATTCCATGAGTGCTAATTTACAGTTTGATATCTTCTCTTTAATTCTAAAGTAAAGCAATAAGCTGCAAATGAGGAAACCTGCTATACGTAGCTGTGTCTAAACGTTTGACTGGTAGTGTTTTTTGTTTGGCTATTTCTTTCTAAATAAATAATTTCTTTCTAAATTTTGCAGTGTTTATCAGCTCCAGCTCCTGTGGCCCACCACCATGCACATGTTTGTACTATTCGCACTATAACAGAGCCCCTTTAACTCAATCATGGGCTGTTAACAAACTGACTGGTTGGATCAGGTGTGTTTGAAACAGGGAAAACACTAAAGTGCTACTGTTTGTACAGATGTGCAGAGTAAAGAGTAGTAACACTCCTTTTTCCATGAAGTAATATGTAAAGTAATCGCATTCCAGTATGAGAGTATAATTCGTATGGGGTAACAGATAACTTTCATTGGTGTTAGATTTCTAGGCCCAGGATTAGACACTATTATGTTAGGGCATCCTGTGGGAGCACAACTGGCCTGCACAAAACCATTACTATGCTGATCAGCCTGCAGCGTGATGATCATCGAAAGCATCTCACAAACTTCTCAAAAGAGCAATGGCATGTTGAGGAGATGTCTTGTGGAAAATAGAAGTGCCATCACCCATGAAATCAAAGCGAAAGTGCCTACTGTACGTGGTGTAAGAATAATAACATTAACAATAACAGCAATGCTTTATTTATATTGCACTGCACCTCTCAAGCTTAACATCCTGTACAGCATCAATCATGTCACGTCAAGCCATACTGCCATTCCTCCACAGCCATGTGCTCAGTGAAAAAGAAATGCAGGTCATACAGAACAGGGCTTTATCTAACGCAATGATACAGATGATATAAGCGCACAATACAATAACTAGGCAACACTAAGTGTTACACATATATGTACAGTCTGTTAATGATTTATATAAGGGTTTTAACTTAAAACTGTCAAAGTGGAGGTACATGTAGAAAGTTTCTTCTGCACATGAGTTAAAATGTTTGTCTTATGTGAAGTGGCTGGATGAAGCAGGTAGAGTGGATGTACCAGAGGAAAATACCAGAGAAAGAAGAACATGAGTCTCTGAGGTGCAAGTCCAAGTCCAGTCTTAAATCTCTGATTAGCGAGTCAGAGGTAAACCTTGAGTCTCTAGGGTGCAAGTCCAAGTCCAGTCATGAGTCTCTGAGGTGCAAACCATAGTCGAGCATTGAGCGTCTTAGGCGCAAGTCTGATTCGAGCCTTGAGTGTCTGAGGTGTGAGTCTGAGTCAAGCTTTGAGTCTTTGGGATGCAAGTCCAAGCCAAGCCACAAATCACTGAGGTGTCAGTCCGAAATGAGTCTCGAATCTAAGCGCTAGTCTGAGTTGACCCTGGAGTTTCTGAGGTGCAAGTCCGAGTTTAGCCTTGTGTGTCTGAAGTGCGAGTCTGAGTCAAGCCTTGAGTGTCTGCGGTGATTAACCAAGACAAGTCTCGAGTCTTTGATGTGCAAGTCCAACTCAAGCCTTGAGTGTCAGAGGTGCAAGTTAGAGTCAAGCATCAAGTCTCTGAGGTGAGTCAAACTTCGAGTCTTTGGCATGCAAGTCCAAGTCAAGCCTCAAGTCACTGAGGTGTGAGTCTGAAACGATTTCCGAATCTCAGCGCTATGTCTGAGTTAACCCTGGAGTCTCTGAGGTGCAAGTCTGAGTCGAACCTTGAGTGATTGAGGTGCGAGTCTGGGTTGAGCTTTGAGTCTTTGGCATGCAAGTCCAAGTTAAGCCTCAAATCACTGAGGTGTGAGTCCGAAACGAATTTCGAATCTCAGCGAAAGTCTGAGCTGAGCCTGCGTCTGCGGTGCATAACCGAGACAAGCCTTGAGTCTTTGCCGTGCAAGTCCAAGTCAGGCCTTGAGTCTCACAGGTGCAAGTTAGAGTGAGGCCTCGAGACCCTGTGGTGCAGGTCCAAATCGAGGCTTGAGTCTCTGTGGTGCAAGTCTGGGTGATGCCTCGAGTCTCTGTGGTGCAAGTCTGGGTGATGCCTCGAGTCTCTGTGGTGCAAGTCTTAGTCTTATGTCTCAGAGGAGCAACCTCAAGATCCTGTGGTGCAAATCTGAGCCGAGCCTCAAGTATCTGAGGTGTGAAACCGAGTGGAGCCTATAATCTCTCAGGTGCAAGTCTGAGTGGAGCCTCAAGCCTCGGAGAGGCAAGCACAAATTGCGCCTTGGATTGAGCCAGGTCTGAAGTTTCTGATGTGTAAGTCTTTGGCGTCTTTGGCGTCTTTGGCGTGCGAGTCTTAAGTCTTTGGCATGCGAGTCCTAGTCGAGTCTCAGTTATCTCTGGTACAAATCTGTGCGGAGTCTCAAATTGCTGGGGTGCAAGCCAAAGTGGAGTCCTAATTCCTTTGGTTGTGAGTCTGAAATCTATGGGGTCTGAGTCTGACTCAGCTACTGGGATCTGATGGTGCTAAATGGTGGGCTGAAGGTACAGAGGGAGGGACTTTGTCACACTTTTCTTAAACATCATCATCAAACATCATGGGGTCAGTAGATAATAATGTCTCAGGCATATCTCCTGTATTCATTCCAAGTTCATATTTTATTCCAGCACACATTTATAAGCAATCAGTAAACAACCTTAAGCAATACGTGAGCAAGTTGTTCCACTAGCGGGTAAGTTGTCACACTATGTAGAGTAAGATGTCTAGATGTTGCCACTTCAGGAAGCTTGATTAATCACTACATCTGACTAAACATTAACGACCAGATCATCTGGATCTTGCTAAAGACCTTGTAAAAACTACAACTGGAAATTCATTGCAGGCATTCGAACAAAACTATAAAGATATCTGTATGCTCCAGGACTCCACTAATCAGACTCACTGTCAGAATCACAGTTCTGGCACACAGACATAGCCTGGCCTGTAGGGGTCTCTTCATGAGCCCACTGTTTGCATGTCACACACTGAACCAAGTCTTATTTGGATGGCTGTTCGAGAATGGCTCCATACAAACAAGGCGCAGGCAGCTTGGGACAGGTTGGCTCTGGCTGTGTTGGCCTGAAGACAGCATGCTGGGTTTTCAGCAGCACTCTTACCACTGTCACACACAGCTTCTGGTTAGAAGAAGCTCATCCTGCCTCTGTGCATTACCAAGCTTCCAAAACAGGAAGCTTCACAAGCACACACAACGTTTCCTAAGCTCCACTTTCACTTTACCTTCAAACCTTGAGTAAGTCTTTCTTTCTGCCACCAGTCTATCACAGGGCACACACACAGATATACACATCCATGGGGGCATCTCCAATCAGTCGGGATGTCTTTGGATTGTGGGAGGGAACCCTCGCAGACACAGGGAGAACATGCAAACTGCACACAGAAATGACTCTGGACACCCCAGCCTGGAATCAAACCCAGGCCCTTGCTTTGAGGGGACAGCGCTACCCACGGCACCACTGCTGCCACTTAAAACCAGATCATTAAACACATATTACAGTGCTTTCCGAGGCCTTTCTAAACACGTACAGCCTGGAAATCACTGAAAAGCGAGTCTTAGTCTGGATGAAACCTTAGTCTTGCCTTACAGGGTGAAACTAACATGCAGTTGTTATTGCTTGAAACCCTTTATGAAAATAAAGTGAATCTGATTGCATAATATACAGCATCCTTCATCTCATTTGACTCTCAGCTAGACAGATAGATAGATAGATAGATAGATAGATAGATAGATAGATAGATAGATAGATAGATAGATCCCAGAATAATAATAAGCACCACTGGGAGTGGGATGAAAATATAGTGACTATGTAAAGTACACTGCCTTGAAGGTATCATTACCATGAAGAGTGTATGTACAATAATAAAAGCATAGGGCATAAATATTATGCAGGAGAACAGTGCAGCTGTATTTCCACATTCACCAGTCATCCAAAACCGTCCAATCAGAAAGCCAGATGACAGTACAGAAGGTATTATAAATAAATGTGCAATATTATAGGGCATTTGATTTTAATGGTTTTGATTTTTAAGTTCAAATATACTGTATAAAGACAGTCCCTAGACAGACAGATAAAACAGACAGGTACGGGGTAAAGCAATCTGAGAGCTGGAAAACACATACAGGGATATTACAAAGGCTAAAGTTAGCTGTCTATTCACAAGCTGCGTGTTCCAGTTTTATCATTCCACCTTAAATAGCGCAGCAGTTACTTTCTGGGACCCTGAGGCATTATAATAACTACACAATTTAAGGTGGAACAAGAAAGAAAATGGTGGGACCTTTAATTTTCCTTTCGTGACATGAAGACGGGGCTAACCGCTAGAATTCTGCTAGATTTGACCCCTAATCCTCAAGGTCACGACAAAAACCCACAGCGTTTTAGAGAGGGCCGAATTGCAAGGAGAAGGAAAATGAAACATCATGAAAGCTACTCTGGCAGACCAGACCATCATGTTGTTATGGCTCAGAAGTGCAGTGCCTGGCGCACAATCCTAATGTAAATGTCCAAATGTCCTATGATGTTTCAATCCGTGCAATTTGGTGTAATTTGAGGAAATTACAGAGATGCTCAAACTAACTGTCCCGTCAAACTACATACTTAATACATTACCGGCCCTCCTGGTGAAACTAATCCCAGTCAAATGCTTTGGGGCTTTGGGGTCAGTGACTGCCAGTGACTAGGCTGAATGTGGACCACCACCCTCTCACACCACTAAAGGAGCTCTACATCACCCGCTGTTTCAGGAGGGCACACAAAATTAAAAAAGACAGTACACATCCAGGGTACCGAATGTTCGAACTGCTGCCCTCGGGTAGACAAATCAACTAAGAGACAGTTTTTATAACAACAAAAAACAAGTATCTCCAAAATAGTAACTTTACAGGAGAGGCCAAAACGCAATTTAATTTTAATGTAAGTCAATGGAACCAGACTTTTTCCAAGCAATCTTCGGGCCATTTCTGTTGGTCCATTCATCAGGACATTAACATACAGTGTAAACAGCAGGTCATGTGATCAAATTATAAATAAAAGTAAAAATCGTCAAAAATGGAGATATATGTTTTTAATTGGACAGCGACGATATGTGTATATAGTAATTTTATTTTATTGCTGCTTGTGTACAAGTACAATGTGCCAATGACAATAAAGTATTCATTCATTCATTCATTCATTCATATTCATTCATTCATCACTGAAAAAAAGAAACCCAGAGAAAATCACAAGTTGACCTTTAATGGAGAGCTGCTAAGAGATGGGCTACAGCATTTACCTGCTCACTCTGAACCTTTTCCAAAGTAGCTTTTACTGGTGGTTAAGTGTGGACACAAGCTTTTCGAGTAGTGCGATTACCTCCTACAAAAAGCTTTCAGGGTAACCTCTAAAACAGAAACTACAGCCAAGAACTGTAAGCAGACCTGCGTAAACGAATGAAATCTGAAATAAAGCTAATGGGTGGAGGCACAAAACACATGATATGGTAATTAAAATTAAAATGGATGTGGTGGTGGTGTAGTGTTGGTGTCCACTGCTTGGAAGACTTCCCCTGACCTGCCGACGTTCTTATCTAAAGCTCTATGTTTCCTGCATCTTCTTACTAGATGCCAATGCCACAATATTTACTCATTGAGACTGTAACCTTTGACCCAGGAAAGTAATATATTTAGTAATATATATTTTTAAAAAATGCAATGATGATCTTAGATATTCGCACTTCTGTGGTTTGCCCTTGGCCCGGTCAGATGCTGCACCAAACCAGAGACTGATGGATGAGTTTAGGATGGACTCCTAATGGGCAATGTAGAACAGTAGGACAGGCAATAGATTTGATGGAGTGTAAGCCTGATAGAGAGCTAATGCTGACCTTTTGTTTTTCGCTCTGGACGGTGAATGATCTGGAAAGCTCTGGTGTCATAAAGAACTGATCGAGGTGACTGAGCCAATTTGCTCACACTTGTATCTCATACCTGAGATGATACTGGGAAAAAGATGATGTGGGTAGATTCTTTTCTGGACCCCTTTAGATCGAATAGAGTAGCACAGAAGATACCAACCACACAGTGGCTCTTCAGAGTGACTTTCACTGATCTCTCTGTGTTTGGCAGACAGATGCAGATAGCAGAAGAATCCTTCAACCTGACAAATAAGAAGCAGGAGGTCAGTACCAGAATGTAAATGCTACAGTGTTTAAGGTGGAATGGGAAAATTCTAACAAGAAGCTGGTTGTAATAATTGCTGCACCTCTTAATGCAGAACAGGAACATTAAAGGTGCTACAACTGCTTCACCATTAAAGGTGGTGTAACTGTAATCTGGCGAATGTCCTTATTGGTAACTGTTACCAGAATTAAAAGAATAATTACAATATTTGAAGAGTCTAAACCAGCCTGTCAGGGTGGAGTAGTGATATCAAGTTGAGTTTGATTTGAATTAACAGTAAAATCGTTTGCAATAAATAGTGAAATTGTGTGAAGAAGGATCACTTAATGGGTAGGACAAATTGCTAGAACACCAGTGCTGGCAAAGCATTTTGTGTTGTTAGAAGCTTGATAATCCCAATTTTATATAAACATATTATTATTAGGCACAAAGAAAAGCAGGGTGAATCCTCCCATCAAAGAAACAAAACATAAAGAAGAAAAATGAAATTTATAGATTCTAGATAAAAAAGAGGAGTTCGGGAGGGGTTCAGAAGGGGTTCAGGAGGTTGGAATACATGACACATTGGCTAGTTGCGCAAGGCGACGTTTCCGGTTTCCGGGTCTAAGTTTGGTAAGCACAAGCATTTCCGCTTTCCACCGGTCAGCACGCAAAATGGCATTTTACACGCAATGTTCAGCACATCATTCAGGCTTCGTCGACAGCCCCCAGGAGTAAGTGTGAGAAGGGCTTCAAGATGTACGTCTCCAGTTACATTGATAATTACGAAGGTAAGTTAACTTGGCTTATTAGCTTAGTAGCTAGCTAGCGCCCATAGGTAATCATTTACAGAGGATTTGTTTGCTAATATCTAACTTTGCTATCTAACCGTTGGATAATTTGACAGTTTGACTGATGTGACCCAGTTTTTAGTGTGTTGATGATAACATGACATTGTTATCATCTTGGAAATGCTTGTATGATGCAAATCTAAGAATGAAATGATAATCACTTTAGACTTAATAATATTGTAGTTAACTGTACATTGCTAAAACTGACACACAAAACAACAGGGACCAACCTTGTGTAAAAACGAGTGTCTTCGTCTGATCCTGCAAGCCGTTGCAGCCCAAACCGGGACTGCAGTTGTGAAGCTTCAAGCTGGTGTTGTAGCTCTTGTCTTTTTCTCTTCAGTGCTTCGTTCTCGTTTGCCAAAGCATCTGCCATTGCTGAGGTCATCGGAGTAATGCTGTAATCATGATCCGGCGCTATCTGCGCTTCCATCTCTTGGCACTATCTGCGCTTCCATCTCTTGGTCGGTGTCAGACGCTGCCAACACCGGGGAAGGGCATCTCGGCCGACGTTGCCAAACATTAAGCCTTGGTGCGGGCATGCTGTAATCGTTCCAGGCAAAAAGACAGGGCGCCGCTCCTTTCTTGAGTTTTCTCTTTCCCGCGGCCGTCACAACAAAGTCGCCTGTGTTGAAATGCCTACTACACACGCGAGTACTTTGAACGGGGCTGAAGTTGTCCCTACGAATCTGTGTAAGCCACCGAGCCCGCACCTCAGGATCCACTGGAAACCTATGAAAGCTAATCTCCGAGTTGTACCTTGAAGAATTGGCACACAGAGGCACACAGCAATGTAGAGACGTCTTCTTCTCTTGACGTTGATACGTCAGTCGTTTCTCTTTTATCTTAAAAACACTCATGATTGCTATTGCTTTCCACAGATTCGCTCAATTCTCCTCACAACTACTACAACCGGAAACAGTGATGCATACCAACCATAAACCTGAAATTAAGAGACGCCATCTTGTGCACACAGCGAATTGCCCCTTAAGTCCAGAGACAACGCATAACTCAGGGCCTCTGGCTGGTACTTTTAGTTAATCTAGTAAATGAATTATTTATTAATCTGCACACACATACAATGATTATCAACCCAGCTGTGCCTGATGCGCTCCTTCCCGCTCTACATACACTACGGTGCCACAACTACATTTGCTAAGAGTGGCCAACCACCCAAATGCGGTCTGGTCAAGAGCCGCTCTGTGGCCAGACACTTCCGCCTCTGAGAAAGGGCTAGAGAATGGGTGTGTACCTAATACTAATACTAACTCGCTTTTGAGTATGTAGCATATAGTACAATCATGAATGTCAAAGTTGAGTTAATTCAAAAATCCACAATACACAATCCGAAACAGAAACAGTCCATTTCTGATGCAGTAATGATGGACACTTTTGCCCCATAATGCAGTGGAAAACAGAAAGAGCTTCTCACGTCTGGAAAATTCTGAAAAACAATGTGTACACCGATTCAACAGCTGCTACTGTGATGGCAGGACCAGAAATGGTGTATAACTGAGCTTAACCCAAACCCAAGTCCAAACAGCCTGTAAAACGAATGTTCTAGTGAGTAATGTATATAATTATATATACATTATAGAATGTTTTTATTTATTTGTTTGTTTGTTTATGTTTTGTTAAAAAAACTCCTTCCTTTAGAGTTCATCACCTCGTTAGTAAGAAATGATGTAGTATGCCAATACTGTGTGTTCTAGCCTGCGGAACACATAACATGAAGATTAGTATATAGCATACATTTTAGTAGGTTATGTTAGTGGGGAATACACAACTGAGATTCAGCCTCTGACTAACAATAACTGTGCATCAGCAGACCGGCTGCGGTCTGTCCCTGCACACCAGCAAGGTTAACCTATAAGAAAAGGGTTTTTAATAAGGTAGCCAGCAAGTTCTGGCTTTTGGTTGGTTGGAACGTACAGGAGATTAATCTACAGTGACTGTCACATTCCTGCAAGCCAACGTGAGAGGATTCATTCTGCCTGTTAAACGAATAAACAACATGAATCCAGCATGCATCTGAAAGGACACCTTCAAATTCATTCCCTTTAAATCTGTTTTATACCTAAGCACTTCAGCAAGCCTGCAAAGTAATTGACCTAGCTGAAGCTCAGAGGCTTGTTCGAAGGGCAAACTGCAAAATTATACCTCAGTACTCATGACTTTGTACTTGAATGGTCTCCAGTAATTGCTTACTTTATTATGGCTGTGCAGTAGAATAAGGCCTCAGAGCTGCTGTCTCATTTAATTATGGTTACAGGGGAACTCACGTCAGAGAAATCATTCAGTGATTTGGTGTAGAGTGCTAGAGATATTCTAGAGAAGCTTCCCCTAGAAGCCCTTACAGTATTACTACACGAGATGGTTATACATACACTGCTTGAGTTTTGTGATAACGCTTTGGCCTAAACTACAGACATCGTCAGAATAGCTGCACAAAAAGAGACCCCAGAAAGAATCAACCTACAGGAAAGATACTTGGTGGGCAGGTTTGATTCAGTAAGCAGTGATGCCCTCCAAGTGTCATCCTGTTAGTGCCAGCATCATGGCCAGACGACTGCACGAGGCAGCCTACATGCAAGGAGACCGTTACGACAACTGCCCTTAACATCACCTCAGTGTCACCAAAGACTGAAGTGGCGTCGAGCCAGACTGTCATGGAGTGACTCAGAATGGCAGCAGGTCATCTTCAGTGACGAGTCCCGCCTCTGTCTTGGTGGAGATGACCAACAAATCTGTGTATCTGTGTGGATGGAGGGACAGTGGTCATCGCCAAGATGAACGGTTTGTTGTCACACGCTAAATTTTCTTCGGGATCAATAAAGTATCTATCTATCTGTCTGTCTGTCTGTCTGTCTGTCTGTCTGTCTGTCTGTCTATCTATCTATCTATCTATCTATCTATCTATCTGTCTGTCTGTCTGTCTGTCTATCTATCTATCTATCTATCTATCTATCTATCTATCTATCTGTCTATCTATTTATCTATCTATCTATTACTCCACCTCGACCCCTACTGCACCATCTGCAGGAACTGTGTGAGGATATTTAAGGTGCATGGGATGGATTATCACCGGACACCATTAGGAACCTCTACAACTCCATGCTGCGGCATCTGGATGTTGTGTAAGCAAATATGGCGGCCCGACGCCATACAGAGAGACTGTATGTGTAGCTCAATAAATATTCCCCATATCATCATTTAAAGTTCCTGGTAGCCTTTATCTTCCTTCCCACTAGCACGCCTACTCTCCCTCCTGGGTGCAACTACTCTTTCTTCTTTTTATGTTAGCATTACATACCTTTAATAACTATAACTGCATCGTAGACATTAGACATAGAGTGGGGAAGTTCCTGTACAATGAGACCATGTCACATCAAACCATACGGGGTGGCTTTCCATCTCATCTGAAATGTGGAAAACTAAAGGGTGCAGTTCCCCTTTAAAGTACTGGAAACATCTATTTGTAGGATCCATTCTGTTTTCATCTTTTTCGTCCCTTCTTCTGCTGTATGCTGCTTGCAAAAACTGTGCTTAAGCAAAACAGCTTTCACAGGGAATAGACCAATGAAAAAACAGGAGATAAAAAGAGAGAATGAGGAAAAGAGTGACAGCAAGAACAGAGAAAACAGAGTATAACGTAAAAACAGAGACAGAAAAAGAAGAAAAGAGACAGCAGGGTAGCAAGAGGAAGAAAGAACAAGAGGACAGAAAGAGAGAAACCGCTCCTTTTTCCTTCTTCTGCACCTGAGAGATCAGAAAGGATTCAGAGAACAAAGGAAGGACAACATCTGAGAAACAACAGAAGAGAGGAGAGAGAGCTGTGATGAGTAAACAGACTGAACTGTGAAATTATTCATTAAAGCATCCTGTGGGAACACAACTGTTTGTGTGCATGTGGGCCTGTGATCTGGTGCTGTAGGTGAGGTCAGGCATCAGCAGGCCCAGCCGGCTGCCTGTTCCCTAAAAACTCAGAGCACTGTCCAAAACCATTACCATGCTGATGAGCCTACGGCAGGATGCTGATCACATTAGCCATGAATTTCACAGTGTTCACCGCTATGATTCAGCAGCAAAAGGGCAATGGCGTGTTGAGAGGGGGAGAAGAAGTCTGCTAAATGCCAAGTGCCATCACCCATGAAATCAAACAGAATGTGCCCAATGAGTGAGATGGCGCCCGACGGTTCGTCCCGGGACTGCAGCACAGCCGGATCTAAAGGCCAAAGCATGCACACAATGAACACCAATATTCTAATGTCTTCAGTCATCTTCAGAAAGTGCAGAAATGGAACTAAGAGAAGCAGAATAAACTGTAGAACTGTAGACAAGAAGAATACTCTACAGCGGGGGACATTCTGGAACAGTCTGGGAGAAACTTCTACAACCCCA
Organism: Prochilodus magdalenae; assembly: GCA_024036415.1. Classification (NCBI taxonomy): domain Eukaryota; kingdom Metazoa; phylum Chordata; class Actinopteri; order Characiformes; family Prochilodontidae; genus Prochilodus; species Prochilodus magdalenae. The sequence goes on along the minus strand of JAMWET010005256.1, from coordinate 287,669 downwards.
AATCTGAATAGTTAGGACAGTATGGTAAATGAAAAATGAATAAACAGATAAATCAATAATGCAGTGTTTCTTACATCTAGTTTTACTTTCATTTCATTGCATCCAGCATGAACCCAATATACGCCATGTTTTGTCTGGTCAACTTAATTCCCTTGGTTAGTGTAGGTCCCTTCCTGCATTTTAGGCCTGCAACGCATTCCAAAAAAGTTGGGATGGGGCAATTTAGGGCTAGTAATTAAGAAACAACATCCAGAAACTGTTTTAAGAGTCTTTGAGAAATAAAAATGGGCAGAGGATCTCCAGTTTGTCCACAAATGTGTGAGAAAGTGTTCCTTAAAGAAAGACTGGGAGGGATTTGCATATTCCTCCCTCTACAGTGCATAATATCGTTAAACGATTGAAGGAATCGGGAGGAATTTCAGTGTGCACAGGGCGCAAGCCTAAACTGAAAACTCCTCTAATCTCCCGTCTCTCAGATGGCACTGCGTCTGTCCTTCACCAATAGCTCACAAAACCACATGGGTGAACCCTTTTAGGCAAAGCACTTCAACACGAGTTACATTCACGAGTTACATTCACAAACGCCACTTAAAACGCCTTCTTGTAGAGGGCGTCAGTGTTCTTAGCCCAGTCCAGTTTATTGTCCATGTGAACACCCAGATATTTATAGTCCTCCACAGTGTCCACACTGACCCCCTTGATGGAAATAAGGGTCACCTGTGCTTTGTCCCTCCTCAGGTCCACCACCAGCTCCTTTGTCTTTGTCATGTTGAGCTGCAGATGGTTCAGCTCACACCACGCAACAAAGTCGTACAGGGCCACGGTAAAGCTGGTGGTGGACATGAGGAGGGACACAGCACAGATGACCCCTATTTCCATCAAGGGGGTCAGTGTGGACACTGTGGAGGACTATAAATATCTGGGTGTTCACATTGACAATAAACTGGACTGGGCTAAGAACACTGACGCCCTCTACAAGAAGGGCCAAAGTCGTCTCTATTTTCTGAGGCGTCTGAGGTCCTTTAACATCTGCAGGACTATGCTAAGGATCTTCTATGAGTCTGTGGTGGCGAGTGCCATCCTATACGCTGTTGCATGCTGGGGCAGCAGGCTGAGGGTGGCAGACGCCAACCGACTTAATAAACTGATCCGCAAAGCCAGTGATGTTGTGGGTGTGGAGCTGGACTCGCTGATGGCAGTGTCTGAGAGGAGGACGCTGTCTAAGCTGCAGACCATCATGGATAACGGCTCCCATCCTCTCTATCACACAGTGATGAGACACAGGAGCACATTCAGTGCAAGACTCATTCAGCCAAAATGCACTACAGAACGTCACAGGAGGTCATTCCTACCTGTGGCTATCAGACTTTATAACTCCTCCCTTAGAGCACGGCACCATTCACATGTACAGTAATAACAGTAAAACAATAATTTAATTATGTGTGCGGCAACCCAATGTGCAATAATTTTCTGACTACTGAACACTTACTGCTGTTAACAGTATATCTGTACGTATTATTATAGCCACAGCCACTTTATTTTTTATTTTATTTTTTATTGTATTATAAGAAAAATTTCTCTCTTGTTGTAAATTATTATTGTTTATTCTAAATGGTTGTTACTGTAAAAACTGCAATTTCCCCCTGGGATCAATAAAGTATTTCTGATTCTGATGATTCTGATTAAAACTTTAAGGGGGAAAACAGCGGGTTTATGCTAACCTTGTCCAAAAACTTCTCTGGGCTCAGAGGCATCTGAGATGAATCATCACACAGTGGACATGTGTATTGTGGTCAGACGAATCAGTACCCCAGGTCTTTTTTGGAATAATTTTTTTTTTTGGAAGAAATTGACCTTGTGTGCTCCGGACCAAAGTTCAAATCCCAGGGTCTGTCATGGTTTGTCATTTAATGAAACTGAACAGATATGACGTATCTTGACCATAATCATAAATATTACATTTACATTTAGCTGACGCTCTTATCCAGAGCGACTTACAAGGTTAGTCATATCACAGGTAGGCACAGGTAGTGTTAGGAGTCTTTCCCAAGGACTCTTATTGGTGTAGCACAGCATAGTCACCCAGACCAGGATTCAAACCCCAGTCTCCCACATGTGGTGGTGGCTCCCTGGTGGGTAGTGGTGTTATCCACTGAGCTACACCAACCAACCAATATCTTGAGTTCATACTGTCTCCAGTGGAATAAAAGTCAGAGTAAATATAAAAAACTGTTTTTTATTCCCTCCTTTTATCTGTTCCAGCTTTTTTCTGATATGGTTTTGTACAACTGTCACATCCTTGTCTGTCTGTATCTGTCTGTCTGTCTGGTCATGTCCATATGTCAATCTATGTCCCCTTTGGTTACTTCATGTCATTGCACAGCTCTTCCTGCTCCACCCTGGCTCCACCCTGGCTCCACCCTCTCCCACACCTGATACTAATCTGGACTTCTATTAAGACTCCTTTGTTTGCCCTGCTCGTTGTGAAGTCTCTGTTTCTCCCTCATGAGTTCTAAGCCGTGTCGTCACTCTCTAAACGGACATGTCTTTGTTAATACCCACCTGTGTTTTGACCCCTGTCTCCCGGAAAAACTGAAATCAACCACTGTGCGTTTGCAACCTGCCTCAACCTCCGTGTTACAACAGCAGCACAAATGATGAGAACATTCCAGAAAAGTGTGAATGGGAGGAGCGTTTTAGAACAGCACAAATAGAGGAGGAATGTTGTAGAACAGAGTGAGTGAAGGGCAGAATGTCCAATAACATTCTAGAACCTAAGGACACATCCTAGAATAGTGTGTACAGGGAGAATCCCTAATATACTGGAACATTTTTAAACAGTGTGAACCAACTCTATATTAATGCCTATGGATTTAGAACGGGATGTTAAAAAAGCTCCTGTGTGTGTTATAAATATCACATAATATTATAATATAATAATGTCCCTAAACTTTTGTCCATATTATGTATGCAGGGACCTTTAGGAAGTAAAATAAAACGTAGTTAAAATTTAAAAAGTTCAGTTCAGAATTAAACGCTGAGAAACACTGAAGGGCAACAAACCATTTCCATTAGCAGCAAAATGTTCAAACCTTCATTATCAGTCCTATCATCTGTGGAAATTATTTTTGGTAAGTTAGCCAAATGGTAGACTTCGACATGCTTCCCTTCCTCATCGCATTTCTCACAGAGGCTAGTGCACATACTGACTTTGCAGACTTTGCCACAATCCCACTGGTGGCATTTCACAAGGCAGTGTGCAGTATGGTTGGTGTGAACAACTCTCATGGGTGGGGGTAGGCCTGGTGTATATATATATTAATATATTTTATTAATAATTAATAAGAGAGTACATTAATTTAACATATTTACATTTACTGAGCTGCTCATTAGCATTTTTCCTATTGTGACTAAGAGGTCACATGGCATCTGTAACTATTTGAAGGTCAAAATACCACCATAACACATACGTCACAACAACCATAATATAGATATAGTAATATAGAACATGAAATCAAAGCATTATATTTTTAATAGATTGGAACAGACTTTCTAGATTCAAAAAACAATCTGGTTTTGTTTAGGCACTAACCGAGCACATCACCAATTTGTAAATAAAATCACATGTTCAAAAATGTACACACAGTCATGTGACTACATGCAGGATCTTTAGCTTGAGTGAAGGATAAAGCTGTGTGAGGAACTTTCTAACGCTACTGTGGTCTCTTATGAACTAGAACACTTTGCATGTGGAGAACAACATAAAAAATGGGAGGAGCATCCTAGAATTGTGTAAAAAAAAAGGAAGAACATTCTAGAACAGTTTGTTTGTATGTGGAGAACATCCTAGAACACTGTAAGTAGTGAGAGCGTTCTAGAACAGTGTTATTAAAGTAGAGAACATTTTAGAATATTGTGAATGGAGAGCGGACGTTTTAGAGAGAGGATATTCACCCAGGGTATGGTAAACCACTTTTCTGCTTGATAGTGTTTGTTTGGGCAGTGCTTTGGCCTTGTCGGGTGGTCTACAGGGCCGGTGGGAGTAAAGCTGGTACAGGAAAAAATTCAAATCTATTGCCAAATAACAAACCAACTTATCACCACCCTACTTACACTTGCTTTGCCACATACTGGCCCCTCATTGTGACTTTCTAAATACACAGATCTAATACAATATTTGATCTGGAATTTGGGAGACATGTTTCCAGTAGTGTAGAGAATCAAGGTTTGAACACTGGTGTACAGCCAGACTCCATAGGGTGTAGCTTCTCTGCTGATGTGCAGTTTGTGTTAGTATATCATCAGCGGTCAGTTTCTGATCGACCCAGTTTGGGTTGCTGCTAGGTGGTGGACCACTCTTATCCTAGCCGTGACATCAAGGCATTAACCTCCCGCTGTGCCTCACTAACAGCGTAACGCACACTAGCATGTCAGCGTCACTAATGTTATCTGATCAGTTGCAGTACTATAGTGCCCTTTCCATCAATGGATGGAGTAATTGGGCCACAGACAGAAATTGGGAACCTACAAAACATCACCTATATGATAAGTGTTTCTAATAAAGTGGCCAGTAAAAGTAGCTACAGGGTAGGTGCACCTAATGAAGTGGCATTAAATAAATTAATAGTGCTAAGAAGCTTAGCATGTAGTTTAGCTTTGTTTGCTAGCAGCCTAAGGCTAGCTACAGCTGTAAAAACAGCCAATCTATCTAACTCTATTGAGGCCCACAGGTTGCTTCACCTACCCCATCTCTTATAACACAGGCCATGGCCTATCTTGGGACTGAGAGACAGGCAGAGCATGTGTGGTCCAGCGTGGGCCGGCCGGTAGCGGTGCTGCTCATGGCTGTAGGGGTTTGACTGCCCTTGCGCTCTGCTATTTGGCACAGTGAATGTAGCTGCAGAGACTGCACTGGCCTTTCTTTATTAGCTCTGACATTTTGCCAGCCGTGTCCCAGAGGCTGCAGTCTGTCCTCATCACAAACTAGGGCAATGCCAGCCTCCGTTACAAATGTTCTGTCCGCTTAGAATATTCTGTGCAAGTACAGGAGAGGAAAGGCATTTGCATGCAGAGCCCTGAAGTCTACAGCTGTCTAACATTCAGAAATCTATATCTCTAGACCTGATAAGGATTTTTACATTTCCGATTTAGTCTAATTCTTCTTGGATTGATACTACTTTATTTTCCAACACTGTTTCTAAAAAGTTGGGATGCTGTGAAAAACGTGAAGTCAGCTGTGGAAGTGAGAAGTTGTATTGGTTTATAGACCCATTTCGAATACGATGCCAGGAACATGTTTCAGTTGGGGCAGGTTGATCCACCGTGTTCACCACTGTGTCCATCATCTCTTTCTTTAACGACACTCTGTAAGCGCTTGGGGACTGAGGAGACCACTTAATACATTAATAAATAAGAATTAGTTTCTTATTCCTGCTTGATATAAGTTTGGGGTCTTGCTTGTTGTGTTTTGTGTTTCAGAACCTAATGTTTTCAGTGGGTGTCCAGTCTGGACTACTATGGAAACTTGCTGTTGTAATGCATGCAGACCCTGAAAAAGACGTCATGTGGACGGCAGCATTTGAGCTCCAAAACCTCTATATAACGTTCAGCATTAAGACAAGATAATCTCTTATTGATCCCACAGTGGGGAAATTTACAATGTTACAGCAGCAAAAATACATAATATACAAAAATGACAGAAAATATAAATAGTAGAAATAGAAATAGACTACTGAGTTGTTATTGCACATAGTCGAAATGGACCATTGTAGATGTAGACTACTGTAGAAATAGACTACGGAGGACAGCGGATGTTATACAGTCTGACAGCGACCGGAAAGAAGGATCTGCGGTATCCCTACACCGTGGGTGCAGCAGCCGGGCACTGAAGGAGCTGCCCAATGCTTTCACAGAGTGGTACATGGGGTGGGACAGGTTCTTCAACATGTGTTTGAACTTAGTCCTCAAAGGAGTTCATTAAAGGAGCTTCACAGATGTATATCACCCATGCCTTAAACGGACACTGGCTTTTTAACAGTGCACTAATAACAAGCCAAGACACTTTTCAGCTCCGCCTTATTCAATTTTATATGAGCTCAGGCCCAAAGAAGGCAGCTGTGTTTCTGGATCTGTATACAGGTTTTCTTTTTAACACGGTAGAGTTTTAACTTTGTGCTTTTTGTGGTTTGGGCGAGCGTTCCTGAGCCTGTACAGTGATTTTCACTACAGAACCATGTCTGTTTTTACACAGTAGCGTCTGAGGACCTGATGCCTATCCAATACTGGTTTTAGGCCTTGTCTCATGTAGATTTCTCTGGATTCTCTGAAACTTTCAGTGATAATGTACTGTGGATGATGAAATCTCCGAGTTCTTTGCTATTTTATGATGAGAAAGGTTATTTGTGAGTTGTCACTATTAGGCAACGCATACAGTTAGTGACTGCTTCCAAATCAATATTTTCCCTCAGAGATAGCAACGACTGAACTGAACTATACTCAGCTTTTACAAAGTGGTAAACTTCTCCCCATACTTACTTAACATAAGTGTACTGAGTAAGTGTATATACAGCTCAAATTTAAGAGAACACCTCAAACTGATCAGTTCCTCTGGTTTTTTGGGTTTGTGTTTGATCAAAATTCCTCAGTTCTGTTTGATCCTCTACACTACTGGAAACATGTGTCCCAAATTCCAGGTCAAATATTGTATTAGATCTGTGTATTTAGAAAATCACTAATGACCTCCAGAAGCCTGTTTTTAGAACCATGCTCGCTGTGCATGTGGGCGGAGAAAAGGCTTCCTCTGCATCACTCTCCCATACAGCATCTCCTTGTGTAAAGTGCGCCGAATAGTTGAACGATGCACAGCGACTCCATCAGCAGCAAGATCATGTTGCAGGTCTTTGGTGCTGGTCTGGGGGTTGACTCTGACTGTTCTCAACATCCTTCGCTTCTGTTTATTCCAGATTTTTCTTGGTCTGTCACTTCGAGCCTTGACTTGAACTGTGCCTGTGGTCTTCCATTTTCTCACAATGTTTCTCACAGTGGAGACTGAAAGCTAAAATCTCTGAGAGAGCTTTCTGTATCCTTCCCCTAAACCATGACGGTGAATAGTCTTTGTTTTCAGGTCATTTGAAAGTTGTTTTGAGACTCCCATGCTGCGACTCTTCAGAGAAGATACAAGGAGGAGAAAAACCTACAATTGCCCCCCTTAAATACCCTTCGTCTTAATTGGAGTCACCTGTGTATGGAGGTCAAGGGTCACTGAACTTACCAAACCAAATTTGAGTTCCAGTAATTAGTTCTAAAGGTTTTGAAATGAAAATGAATTTGAAAATGACAACAGTGCCCAAATTTATGCACCTGCCTACTTTTGTTTAACCAATTATTGCACACTTTCTGTAAATTATATAAACTTCATTTCACTTCTCAAATATCACTGTGTTTGTCCCCTATATGATATATTTAACTTATTATTTTTTATCCAAACAATCAATGCTTTATAAAGGTAAATCAGGAAAATTAACAACGCTGCCCAAACTTTCGCACCCCACTGTATGGACCAGACGCTCACTGTATCTGCCAGTAAAGCTAGAACCCAACCTTCTGTTCCTCCCTAAGAACCTGCTGTACATGTGGAGACACTGATTTAAGAAGACACTGGAGGGGTCTCTTATTTATTTCCAGAGCTGTATATATAAAGCAGCACATGTTCAGTACATTGATCATGAGGGCAGTTAAGGATACTAAGTACACTTAAATAAAGTCTACTTCACTGCACCTTTTTCTCCTGGGACTGACACAGTGGCACTGCTCTGCACTGCTCTTGTTCCATATATGCATCATTAAGAATAAGGTTTAAGAATAATCATTTCCCTCCTCATATTACTTATTGATCGATGTGAGGTAAAGCTGCACTCTGATGCTTTTAAAGTACAAAAGCTTTCTAAGTAAAGCTGAGATGAGTTGCTGCAAAAAGACCTTAACAGAGAGGCCTGAACGGTGCTAGAGAGAAAAGGAGCCTAAACAGAAGTAATCAAAATGAGTCATTCCTGAGCCAGGAGGCCTAATGGATTTGTCCCTGTAAATTGGAAAATGGGCTGACGACGCGTATGCTTCTCTAAGAATTTCAATTAAAGCTAAATGTTAAACCGGAGGAAGCAATAAAAGAAAGTTGGGCCGAGTGGGGAAAGTGAATGCAAGTCGACGCGTGTGCTTGAAGGGCGAGGTAACATTTGAGTGTGATGTCACCAAAAATTGTGTGATATTTCCATCAGGAATGACTGAAAAAACTGGCGTAATTCCAGCACAACAACCTTGCATGGTCCTAGACACGCCTGAGGCAGAGAGGAAGGGAGAGAGAGAGGGCGGTAAATCCATCCTTATAGATAGGTGAGCTGGGGACAGATACATTTACAGGCCTGCCACGCATCATCAGTAAGTGAGCAATGTCAGACGCGAGGGAACGAAGACATACGCTCACGCAAATAAAACAATCATCTGAGCCTTTGGTCTAAAAGCACTGGGACTTGTTTGCTTCAGCTTCCTGCAGAGCTCCAGCATTAGGAAAAAGCCCACACCTTATTATATTACCATTTTATACTGGACGCAATTTATTCAATCAAGTCGGAGGGCAATAAGGTAGCACTTGTTATGAGAGTGTTTCGTATGGAAGCTCTCGGAGCAGTAATAAAACATCTCTGTGCTTCACTATAATTAAATCAGATTTCTGATCTAAACAACAGCTGTAACCAAGTAACCGAGTACTGCAACAAGGACGGGGACAAAACAGTTAAAAATAACGTGTGCACTGACTTCAGGACCGAGAGGGAATAGAACCTAGACTGGAGATGTCCTTCTGGAGACGCAATCATTCCACTCCAGTTACACAGAGGCCAGCAGATACTGAGATCAGTACATTGGGCTAGTCTTTAAAGGATGCTAGGGCATAGTACAGCTGGAAAGAGTGATTGTGTACATTCATGTGTGTGTGACAGACGTGTATATGGGACATTCACGGAAATACAGAACAAATCCCGTATTGGTTTAATACACAACGCAACATTTAATTGCCAAATAAAGAACGATTCCGTATTTTACGGGACGGCTGGCAACCCTAGTCTCCACATCATGTTGCAGAGATATCTACTAAAGACAGCATGTCGACTGCTCTGTCTGTAATACCACTTTGACCCTCAAAAGGTGATAGAGAGTCACAATAGTCTGCCACCAGCCCAATATGAGGGGAAGAAGAAGTAGCACTGCTCTGAATCTCTTTTCAATCATGCTGAAGGTTCTAGTTAGATCATTTAGGGACAGGGAGCCAGTGAAATGAAGAGGAAGTGCAATGATCATTAAAACTCTGTGCCCACCGCAGTTATCACCGTCACCACCTGCCCTTGACAAGAAGTCGGCAGCAAACAAAAGCAGTGATATAACCAGAAGCAGAAAGAGAGGAAATGCTGGTGTTGCTGTCCCTTGCTGGAACGCATGTTGAGTAAAGGGATGAAGCTGCGGTAAGACTGGTAGGGAAGGGGCTGTTTGTAAACGTTAACAGTGAGAAGGAGGGACTATGCATTTCCTTGTTTCTTATAATGGGGGTGGGGGGGGCACAACTTCCTGTTGATATGTTGCCCCTATTTGTTTGAAGGATCAGTTTGACAGCTTGTGTGATTTACTCATCATCAATAGAATAGCTGCTCCCAGAAGGAAGCATCTGATTGTATGTAGACTGAATTCAAAACTATTTAGACTGATAAGGGCGAGATTTACTGAGCTACACATACAGAGGTAGCGTCAGTATAGCATCATGCCTGACCCAACATGTCTTACATCTTGGCAAGGAGTTGAATAGGCTCTTAGGGGTGTCCTGTGATAATACCCTGTGTCCTGATAATGTCCTGTGATGATATAATGCAGTTTGTATACTTCCACACAGCTCCTGCAGATTGGGTGGTGGGGGTGGAGGTGGAGTGACACCAGGCCTTCTAGACAAATGGCACGTGACAACAAACTGCTGGCCTGGTTTGTTGGTGCTGACCACAGTTTTGTCTTCTCCACCAAGACAAAAACGGGACTCGTCACTGAAGATGACTCACTGCCATTCTGAGTCACTGTATGTCTGGAAATGTATGTAAACAGCCTACAGAGTCCACTGATTTCTGCAGCCTTCAAAAAACAAAGACTGCATATGTGTCACTCTAGTGAACTAGAGAAGGTTTACTGTTGGTGTGTCTTCAACAGAAATAGTTTCAGAAGTATTTCTTAGATATTGCACCATTACAGTACAGAGCACAAACACAGGACCAGGAATATTTCCCTTCCACGCCACCAGGCATGTGAAAGTCAAGTGCAGCATGTCTGCAGACATTCCTCGGACTGTCGAGATGCTTTAAATTCACAAGGTAAAGCATGCAGTGAGTGAGTGTTCAGTCAAACAAACACAAACTTCATTAAATTGGTGTTTACGTCCGGACTGAGAAATGTGTTGAATGGTTGATCAGTCTCTCCTTCCTTTTACATCCCTCGTCTTATCCAGTCAGCTCTGGCGAGGCCGAAATAACAGAGGAGAAACCTTGACAGCTTCTCAAAAGCGCCACACTCAGACATTTCTCTGTTGACCGAGCAAGAGACCATTATCAGCTGTTAGAATCTGAACAGTGTGCCGGTGTCATCCAGGGGCCCGGTGGCACGGCAGCAGGCTCCATTCCTGTCAAATTCCACACAGAGTTCCGCGTTATTTTTGGCCACTACCACTCAGATTAGATTTCAGACCACCATGCCCAAGAGACCGAGCACCCCGGAACAGGAGTAACCACCTCTGAATAAAAAACACAGGAGGAAGAAGAAGAAGAAGAAGAAGAAGAAGAAGACAAAGAATGACAACAAGACGGAGAACAACAGGATAGACATGGTGGTCAATAAGAATGATAAGAAGGAGAAGGAAAGAGGAGAAGAAGAAACAGAATGAATAAATGACAAGGAAGAATGACAAGAAAGAGAACAAGGAAAACTGGATAAGAAGGAGAAGTGTATGATGATGAGGAGGAGGAGAAGGAGGAGGAGGAGGAAAGAAGAACAAGAAAATAAAGGAGGAAAGCAACAGCACATACACAAGCGTGGCCTTCAGCAGCTCTAGATAATCTCGTATGTGTATTAATCCCGAGTCTAAAGCGAACACACTGCTCACAACATCCATTTCTCCTGCTCCATGTTTTTTCACTCCTCCTCTCATCCACCTGCCCAGTCCACGACTACAAGCAGCACAGTGGTGTCTGCTGCCGGCACTGGTTCAGGTGATGAATGGTGTGTGTGAGACACAAGCGTTATCCTGCAGACACATGCTGCTCTAATGACCACCAGACGACAATCAGTGCCACCACTCACTCCATCATTCACTACCCAACACAGCGCACACTCTGAAACACACGCATGCACACACACACACACGCGTACGCACGCATACACACACACACACGCACACACACCTACATACACACACACCTACATACACACACACACACACACACACACACACACACGCGTACGCACGCATACACACAAACACCTTCACACACACACGCGTACGCAAGCATGCGTACATACACACACACCCACACGCACGCACACACACCTACATACACACACACACACACACACACACACAGAGGCATTTACACACGCACGCCTACACAAACGCATACTCGCTCACACACACACACACCTATACACATGCACATGCACACCAAACACGTACTCACACACACACACACACACACCTATACACATGCACACGTACATGCACACCAAACACGTACTCACACACACACACGCACACCTACACAAACGCATACTCACTCACACACACACCTACACACATATGCACACCAAACACATACTCACACACACACACCTTCACACACACGCGTACGCAAGCATGCGTACATACACACAAACCTAGACACACACACCCACATGCACGCATACACACCTACATACACACACACACACACACACAGACATTTACACAAGCACGCCTACACAAACGCATACTCGCTCACACACACCTATACACATGCACACGCACATGCACACCAAACATGTACTCACACACACACACATGCACACGCACATGCACACCAAACACATACTCACACACACACACCTTCACACACACGCGTACGCAAGCATGCGTACATACACACACACACCTAGACACACACACCCACACGCACGCACACACACCTACATACACACACACAGACATTTACACAAGCATGCCTACACAAACGCATACTCGCTCACACACACCTATACACATGCACACGCACATGCACACCAAACACGTCCTCACACACACACACCTACACACATGCACACGCACATGCACACCAAACACGTACTCACACACACACACACACACCTACACACATGCACACGCACATGCACACCAAACATGTACTCACACACACACACATGCACATGCACACCAAACACATACTCACACACACACACCTTCACACACACGCATACGCAAGCATGCGTACATACACACACACCTAGACACACACACCCACACGCACGCACACACACCTACATACACACACACAGACATTTACACAAGCACGCCTACACAAACGCATACTCGCTCACACACACCTATACACATGCACACGCACATGCACACCAAACACGTACTCACACACACACACACCTACACACATGCACACGCACATGCACACCAAACACGTACTCACACACACACACACACCTACACACATGCACACGCACATGCACACCAAACACGTACTCACACACACACACACCTACACACATGCACACGCACATGCACACCAAACACACACACACACACACACACACGCGTACGCACGCATACACACAAACACCTTCACACACGCACGCCTACGCCTACACAAACGCATACTCCATCACACACACACACCTAGACACATGCACACGCACACACACATGCACACCAAACACGTACTCACACACACACACACCTACACACATGCACACGCACATGCACACCAAACACGTACTCACACAAACACACCTACGCATATGCGCGTGCGCACATACACACGCATACACACACACACACACGCACGCCTACACCTACACAAACACATACTCTCACACACACACGTGCACGCGCACACACATTAGTTTTTTAGTTTTTGTCTGAGTGTGAAACTCTTTTGGCTTTTAGTGATGGGCTTTTATGATGGCTTAAATACAAAAACATCCACTAGGTCCGAAACTAACCACATCCCTGTATTGCCAATACTACACTGTTATGGAATGGATCTGCTCTAAACCTCTTCTTTATTAAGTTCTTAATCTTTCTAGTGTGCTCTGATATTAACAATGCTGACACAATACTGTCATCTACATGTTCAAATCATACCAACAAGTATGATCGTCTCACTGATGTACAGCAGGACTGTACCATACGCCAATATGAGAAAATAATCCCGTGGGAACATAAAAAACAATCACAGTTGCACTTGATGATGCAATATCCACCACAGGTGAGCAATATCCAACGTCATTTCTAAACCCCCCCAAGTTGTCTCCTCCAGTGTCATCATATGAAGCGAAACTTGTGATTTGGTGTTTATGGTAGTTGTGGTCCTGAAGTACAAAATGCCCGTAAGACATGCAAAGTTTCACTTTGACAAAAACCAAGGACAGGCCGTGTTGCTGTACCTGACTCACTCTATCTGGCCGTCCTGTTGGGGGTGCTTTCCGCTCTGACTCATGCTGTTGTGTTGGTATACCTTGGAAGCAACGTATGCTTCAGTGACAAGTTCAAAAGCGATTTGAGCAGCTGGAAGAGTTAGAGAGGGGTTGCATAGTGAGGCTATAGGTAATGGGATGGTCTTATCGGTGTATTGTGGGCCATACTGGTGGATATTACCATAGCACCCTGTTTGTAGCAGTGGATAGATAAAGGAACACACCTGCAACATGAAGGAACTGGGAGACCTACACAAACCACACCAAGGGATCGGTGTGGGGCGACCCAACAGCCACTATTGCAGGCATTCAGTGAGCAGTGATGTCCTCTGAGTCATCCGGTTAGTGCCAGCACCAGACAACTGCACGACACAGGACTACATCCACCAACACTGTTACAACTGCTGCCCCTAACACAACATGACCAGGTATCACTCCACCTCCACTCCTACCACACAATCTGCAGGAACTTCATCTTTCTTCCCAATAGCGTTGAAATCCCACACTTCTTTCTGGGTGCAGCTATATGTGTGTATATATACAGTCAACTAGGCCATTCTTGCACAAATTACACCTTCACTTGAGAAAAAAACAAAAACACATGAATCAAATATAGGTAACATCCCATAATTCAATAAAAACAATTCCTGCACAAGCCTTCAGAAAAGTTCGGAACAGTTTCCGTCAAAAACACATCTGGCAAACTTACTGGTGCCCTTAAAAAAATCCTAAAAATAAAACCAGAGGAATGTGTGTCGTTGGGGAAACATGGTTTTTGATGTTACTTTTAGTGTCTGGGAATTTGAGCTCTGAGCTCTCGACTCAAATGAGGAAAAAAGGCTCTTGTGCTGCATAGATGGCAATGCCTACAAAACAAGGTCAGCGGTTGAAATTAGCAGAACAATCAGGCCAGTAAAGAAGTTTCTAAAGCAAGGAGCAGTTGACAGTTTTGCCAGGAAGTAGACATATCCGCACATTGCCCCCACACACAGTGATGATTGTATCAAGCAAGGAAAAAAAAGAAGCCCAGAGATCAAAATTTCACAACTGCAAAGTTTAATGGCATTTGGTGGTTTTACCATTTCAAAATCAACAGACAGCCGACACCTCCGTGATCAGAAGCTTCTGGTCAAGTTCCAAAAAAAAGTCAAAAAGTTAAGAATGTTGGAGCTTCATTTAAATGTGAGTTTTTCATTAAAAGACCCATCTCTTTATAAAGCACTTCAGTGAATCAACACTAATATACAGGGGTTGGACAATGAAACTGAAACACCTGTCATTTTAGTGTGGGAGGTCTCATGGCTAAATTGGACCAGCCTGGTGGCCAATCTTCATTAATTGCACATTGCACCAGTAAGAGCAGAGTGTGAAGGTTCAGTTAGCAGGTAAGAGCTCAGTTCTGCTCAAAATACTGCAATGCACACAACATTATGGGAGACATACCAGAGTTCAAAAAAGGACAAACTGTTGGTGCACGTCTTGCTGGTGCATCTGTGACCAAGACAGCAAGTCTTTGTGATGTATCAAGAGCCACGGTATCCAGGGTAATGTCAGCATACCACCAAGAAGGACGAACCACATCCAACAGGATTAACTGTGGACGCAAGAGGAAGCTGTCTGAAAGGGATGTTCGGGTGCTAACCCGGATTGTATCCAAAAAACATAAAACCACGGCTGCCCAAATCACGGCAGAATTAAATGTGCACCTGAACTCTCCCTACACCATACACCATACTAATAAATGATTGTGGTCTAAAAGCAGGTGTTTCAGTTTCATTGTCCAACCCCTGTATGTATCTACTGAAATGCTTGTTCTGGCCTCATACCGAGAATAACCTTCCTTCCATCTAGCTATGAGTGCTGGCTGGGGATTGCTAGATGGTGCTCTTCCTGCTGTATATAGGAATCAGCACTGGCCCTTATTCGAGCAGCGTATGAACTCAAGGTGGGTTTCAGCCTCTAACCTTTATGTACTAGCTAGAAAACATTCTTGACAGAACACGGTTGTAAGTCACTCTGGATCAGAGGATCTGGTAAAGTCCTTAAATGTAATTAAATGAAACTGGATCTTCACCTGGAACTCACCTGGATCTTTATCGAGCCCTCATCGAAGTCAGACAAGCCCTTAAGAGTTGTATTTTGCAGCAAAGCTGTGAAGTATGTTTTCTTTCTTCCTTTTTTTTATTCTTCACTGCAGAACAGCTGTTTGCTCACCATGCCACAGGAGGAACACATACTTTGGAAGTTCTGATATGTGGTTTCAATTCACTTTATTCAAGTTGTAGGCTGAACATTTAAAGCTTGGTCAGGTGTGAGCTGGTCAGAGTGTTAGAGAGAGGTTTAATCATTTGTCCGTGATAGCTTTCATCATTTTGGTCACTCAGGGTCATTGGGCTTGCTTCTTTCTGTATTTGTTGTGGGTTTGTATTGTCACAAGCATGTCCATGTACCAAAGTCCTTTAACATACTGGGCACATCTGACATACATAAGACAGATATCAGCTATAGGCCTTTTATATTTCCAGTAAGCAAAGTTGATTTCACTATGTCCGTGCAAGTTTACATTTTGAGACAACAGTGGGTTTTGCTGTTGAATGTCTTACTGGAGCTGTTCCGGTGTGGTGGTTGGTGTAGCTCAGCAGATACCACCACTACATGTGAGAGACTGGGGTTTGATTCCTGGTCTGGGTGACTATGCTGTGCTACACCAATAAGAGTCTTTGGGCAAGACTCCCATCACTAAATTGGCCTACCTGTAATATGACTAACCTTGTAAGTCGCTCTGGATAAGAGTGTCAGCTAAATGCCGTAAATGTAAAAACGTAGGCGAAGTTTAAAAGTCAACAGATCGTGTTTTAGACATGTTCACTGTCCAAAAAATGTATTTCAGGTCAAATGACCTTGCCCTCTTTTCCCAAAACCACCACAGCACATAGATCTTAAGCAAGCATATCTCTAATAGTGCAAAGATCTGGACACAGCGATGCCTCTTCTGAACCAGGGCCTTTCTATTTCTTTTCAAGTGCAATAAAAATGCTTTGAAATGAACATCTTCATTAGCGCTTTCTTCCTACTTGCTTTATAACTGTACAAGCCATTTAGTGAGGCCCATTAACAGTGAAGTTCAACCAAGCAAAACTACAGGGCTTAACAGAGTGTGAAATCTACAGATTGCAGTTAGCAAGCCGCATTAATCACATTAGTATTGTTCGTTTGAAGTATCCTTTTACCAATGTTCAATCATTTGGCCCATAACAGAGGTGAAAGCCCTCACCCACCTACAAGGGGAGTAGCTTGTTCTACAAGTAGAAGACGTCCAGTGACATTAAAACTGCCTCCATCCATGCACACAAAATACTGTTCCACTTCAGGAGCTGAAGCGAAACTGTGAACCACATGATAATGGACACATCATACTTCAGACGAAGGTGACAAGTTCACACATCTTCAATTCTTTTCAATACTGTGTGTCATCAAAGGAAAATCTGGCAGTGTAATTGACTTCTCTTAGCACAGGGCTGATCATAAAGACAATTAGACCGTGCAGTACTTTACAGGACGCAGCATGAATCATTACCAATGTCTTATGTCATTCTTACTTCCACACAAACTCGCACACGTTCCCTTTGGCACAAAAAAGTAAATCTGTTTTTTTCATTCAAAACAAAAACAAAACATTAAGATATGGAATGCCCATAAAAAAATCCAAAAATCAAACATAATTCAGACACCAGTAAAGAATGTACGCATAAACTCACAACATCAAATGCACCATTCATTACATTGTTCATGAAAGGGGGCTATTTGACTGACTTTCCCCCAACGTACATACATACCTACATACCAAAGGTCTGCAAGGGCATGAAACCGAAGGCTGAACCTCACCCGAACCCACGATTTTGAGACAGTGCTCAATTTGAAACCCATACCTGAACTGGGCCTGAAACTCCCGGGCTGCATTAACAGAGATGGATTATCACAGACACGGTGTACAGTGCTGTGCTTTGTTACTAAGCTACAGAAAACGTGAGGCTGTGACAAACTGATCATTTAATGCGATACTCGAAAAGCATTCATCATCAGCATCCTGTACGGTACAATAAGCTGACTGTACCTGGCAGAGAACTGCATCCCTTCTTATCTTCTCAGCCAAGATATTCTCCCAACCGCAGTGTAGTTCAGTATGTGTTTGGCTGTCTGCACAGGCGATCAACCAATCAAAACCGCTGTGTATTAGCCTGCTGTAACGCCCACTCTGTCCTGTCTGTTAACCCACGCTGATGTGTCGGAGACATACCGCTATGGCTACGTATTACTCATACGTTCATCTTTGTATTTGTTCTGGATTGTACAATATGGGGAACCCAGACACTGTTATTATTAACTATGTCGGCATGTCTTCTTTGTGCACAGCCAACCAAAAGTTCAGTGTGTCTGACTGGTCAGCGCTGTGTGGCTGTCGTGTGTAGTTCACATCAAGTTAAAAGCAGCTAAATATTTTCCGTCAGTCCCTATTCCATGATTCCTGGCCCAAATTTTCCGTTACTATCTGTTGAAAATGAATGAGGACAAAATTTTGGATGATGAAAGTGAGAGAAAGAATGGAAGAGTAAGAGCGAGAGGCAGAAAGTGTAAAGTACGATAAAGTAAGAGAGACAGAACGAGAGGCCGAGAGAGAGAGAAAGCCAGGCATGCACTGTGCAATTTTAGAATCTCTTTCTTTGCTGAAAACTCACACTGTATGTTTAAGTGGCCCATCGTGTACGTACGAGCAAAGCCTTCGATTTCTATGCTGAACAAAAACCGCTCGTCCCACAGACACAATGTGACATGAGTGCTCACACTGCATGGGAAGTGTAGCCCTTACAGACAATTTTCATTAAACCAGTTTCATTTAAACATGCGGTCTAGAGAAGATACACTGGCTTAATCTCAGATTACTTCCTGCACACCAAGCAGTCCATCATATGCCTAATGAATAGCCATTTGGGTTTCAATGCCACAGTTTCATGTTGGACTAATACTCCACTGTTTTGGTGTAGAAGACAGAACGGTGCACTATATAAGAAGGAGGGTCTGTTTCAATATGCAGCCATTGACAAACCACGCTACGTCATCATTAGCTGACACTGACACTAAAAGCCAGATGAGTTTTTAAAAATCAGCATATTAACTTTCATATCTCCTAATTCTACCCAGTCAAACGGGGCAAAGCTGGCATATGCAGGTCAATTCTACTGTTTGTGTGTTCAGCGCTGTAGGGCCGGTGGGTGTGATTGTTTGTTTTTGGTTTGGGCGAGCTTTCAGACTTTTAGATATCGGTCTGTGAGATCTGTTCAATATTGTGAGACAAGCAACCAAACTTTTCACACGTCAGAAATCCATCTGAGCGTCCGATTGCTCAGCGAGAGCTCGTTTGGGCAGTTAACCAGATATCACTTCCCCTTTCACAGTGCGTCTCAAATGATGGCCTATGAAGCGGAAATCTGGCCTGATCATTAAACTCAACCAGCTTCAACAAAATCGTCCTGAAAATCAGGGGTTAAAGGGTACACTGTACCTGGCTTAAAGAGAGACAGACAGACAGACAGAGACAGATAAGACATAGAGAGCTTGAGGATCAGAGTGAGAGAGAACGAAAGAAAGACAGAAGAAGAACACTAGAAACACCTCAGCCCCGTGTTGCAGGTGAACAAATCTGTTCAACAATCAAATGGTTTGTTGGACTGGATTGGGTTTGGGTCAGGTAGCAGACCTCTAATAGAGGCACCTCCACACACCCACGCACAGTTCTATCAGAGTCTATATCTGCGGGGAGGGGACAGTAAGGAGACCGGTGGGCTTCATCTTGTTAATGCCGCCATCCAGGACACACACACGAGGGTAATTTACCTTCACCAGGTGGCCAGCAAACTGGAGAAAAAAGAGACACGCACACACACACGCGCGCACACACACACACACACACACACAGTAACTACAAGGAAACAGAAAATTACTAAATTGATATTTTATACACAAAAATATTTGTATGCTAATGTATTCAAAATTTCATAATATGGTGCCTGACAGTGCCTGACCTTGTTAACATTAAACGTGCCACAGAATGGAAACTATATACACTGTCAGAGTTGAATGAGTTCAACACACAGAACTGATACACCCTGAACTTCAAACACTGTTGTTTCCTCCTTTAAATACTAATCCTGTGTCTACAGAGGAGAGCAACTGCACAATCCTGGACTAATCAGCCCCAAGATTTACATATCCCCGCTCACATTCCTGCCCAGCAGGAAATACCGATGACAGAACAGCAGCAATGGTGGATCACACGTGCAGAAACCATCCTTTCCTATGAAGATGATTTCGGCACTACTCACTCTTTTCCTAAAGAGCCACCAGCGGGCACAGATGAAGTCTGAAACTGGTGTTGTATTCACCTGCTTCTTAATCAAACGTGCCATTCCACCATAAAACCGAGACCTTATGCAGGTATCAGCAGACTTTACGGTACAACGAAAAATTCCACCTTTATCAGCATCCTGTGAGTTTCATAGTGAGGAACAACTTTAATTTACTCTTACATCGAGCCTCGTTTTATTCTCCTGTCCGTGTCTGGTTAGACATGTTGCTTCTGTGTGATCATCATAATGTTGCTGTAAATCGTCCAATCACAGAAGAGCTTGTTAAATTATTCATGAGCTCACCAAAACGCCAAATCATAGAGTGTAAATGGGTGTGTTAAAGTGCATGTGGTCATTTTTGCACCTCGACCAAAACCACAAACGTTCTAGGTAGAACATCTGAGAACAATTTGAAATACTGAACACATGTATCCTATGGCACCTCTAATCAGGAGCTAAACTGTGAATGTCGTGCAGGTTTTGTTCTGGGTCATCAACACTGACCGTGGGCAGGAATGTGTGCACTTCTAGCAATCAGTTTTAAAGCTGTGCACAGCAGCAAACCACGGTAGATGACCGGTGGTCTTTGAGCTCCTTTAGGGTCCATAGTTGGGCCACATATTAGCTGCATAGTAGTTACTGAATAAAAATCCCAAAGGTAACAGTTGAATAATAAGCGGGAGGGGGGGGGCAAATGGGGTTAACAATATTTCATTTCTAAATCCCTCTATCTATACACTGGTCTCATCTTCAATCAATTTCATCATCTGCCTGCCAAAACCACTACCACTCGAGAAAGGCCTGTTTAAGGGTGGACAGGGCCAAGACATTATGATTAGTGACTGCTGTTTCAGTGCACGGGTAACCACCCTAAATGTCAGAGAGAAACAGAGAGAGGGAGAGAGTGGAGGGAAGAGAGAGAGTGAGAGGGATACAAAGTGATGGAAAAAGAGTGGGAGGGAAAGAGAGAGTGTGGGGGGAGAGACAGTGAGAGAGTGAAGGAGAAAGAGAGAGAGGGAGAGGGAGAAAGAGAGAGAAAAGGAAAGAGATACAAGGTGACAGAAAGAGATTGGGAGGGAGAGAGACAGTGAGAGAGTGAAGGAGAAAGAATGAGAGAGCACGAGGGAGAGATAGAGAGAGAGAAAGAAAAGAGTAATACAAAGGAAAAAGAGTGAGACGGACGGAGAGAGAGTGTTGGGGGAGAAACAGTGAGAGAGTGGAGAAAGAGAGAAAAGGAGAGAGATACAGAGTGAAGGAGAAAGAGTGTGGGGGAGAGAGAGAGAGAGAGAGAGAGAGTACTAACCATAGCTGCATTCTTCATGATGCTGCTGAGCACCACGATGACTCGTCCCTTGTAGCTGATTAGCGCGTTGGTCCCGGGGTTCTGGAGTACCTCACCGTCCGGTCCGAACACCGAGCTGTACGGGACGTTAATGCTGCCAGGGATGTGACCACGGCTGAATCTACACACGTGCAGTCAAGGGTCAAACTGGCACACTCAACATCTCAGTCGTAGTGTGTAAAATGCAAAGTGGGTTTAAAGGCAGACGACTTCCTGAGACATACTGGTCAAGGTCAGCGTCTCCTTCACCGAGTCATAGATCTCCAGAGGCAAGAACGTGGAATGGGTAGCTGAAGGCATAAGGGCAGTTAGACAAGTACTATGAATATTTCATATTCATACTTTTAACCTTCATGGAGCTTTTTCAACAAATGGAAAACTTAAAAAGAGTGCAGCACTGATACTGAACTATCACTGTATATTAATATTAATAATATACGAATCATCAATAATAAGATTAAATACAAAACTACCACTGACAATGTGGTACACTGCAGTGTGCTGTTACTGTAGATTAGAAATCACTGTAGTCGACAACACTAAAACTAATACCAATTTATAATAATTTGACACTTCACAAATAAAGTGCAGCAATGTCTGATGTGTGCAGGATGATGAACAGAACAATAGAAGGTTCTAAAGGGACTGAGAAAAATGTCCGGCCTAAAGAATGATGTTCGAATTAAATCCATATCCAGAATTCACAACCCTTTAGTTTTCATTATCAGTAAAGTCATAGTTGATCACTGTGCTTTAAAAAATAAATACTATATAAAATACTTGGTTTTGTGTCATTATCTGTATTTGTATTTATTATTAGATTAGATTAGATTAGATTAGATTAGATTCAACTTTGTCATTATGCAGAGTACAGGTACAGAGCCAAAAAAACCTCATTTAATTTGAATGGAAGTCAGTGGAACCAGACGTCTTTCCAAGCTGTTTTGGGCCCTTTCTGTCGGTCTATTCTTCATGAAATCTCTACACAGTGTAAACAGCAGCTCATGTGATCAAATGAGACATAAAAGTAAAAATCAACAAAAATGGAGATACATGTTTTTCTTTGGACAGCGACGATATATACGTATGTATAAGAGCAGCAACAAATGAAGGCTTGAACTGTAAGAGTAGTGCAAGTAGACAGTATGTACACAATAAAAATAAC